>JAZHYW010039216.1:0-46752 GCA_037355805.1 Ixodes ricinus | reverse complement strand
CTGCCTTATAAGTTGATTGCATCGCATGATTTAAATACATCACTTACCGGATATCAGCCCGAGAGAAAACACGAGAAACGTGATCCCGGTGGCGAATACTGAAACGATGCATCCAATTGACATCATGAGTCCACCAAAGATGGCCACCCTTCGAATCCCAAACGAGTGAATCATTGGCCCAGATACCAAGCCTGCAATAATTGAAAAAAGAAACCACAAAAGATTGTCACTTTTATTGCTCTCAGTCTTACAGAACTGAATAATGTTCAGGTGCGAGACAACCTTATTATTGCCAGTTTATCTTGCGGTCACTTGGCACCGGATATCACTGCACTTTGCCACATTCTTCACTATATCAGCCCCCCAAAAACATGTTTTACCAGCCCACGACAAATAATATTGCAGTTTGACATAAAAAATGACGCTATAGCGAAATAGTGAGGCTAGGTATAAGACAGGATGCTCCGGTAAATCATCAATTAACTTGGTATTTTGGAGTACACATTCTTTTAAGAAGGAGTACCATACCATAATACTGACCAGCAGTGGTTCAGAAACGACGGCGGGTGGGTAATTAAACCGTATATATGCAGACACGTTCTTTAAAATTAAGCGTAGTGACAGGTTCAAGATGGCTCTACCGTATTGCATCCACGAGCGCCATGAAGAAGAGCACTCCTCACCAAAACATTGACCTTTGCGCCCTGTGTCGCTGTTTTCTTCGTGTCTCGGTCCGCGTTTTTTTCGGCACTTTATACCCTATGCAATGTAACAACTGGCCCATCTAAATGCATCATTTACCCTTGTTTTTAGACTCATGTACTGCAGTTTTTAAAAACTCTTTTTCATTGTGACCAGCTTGTAAAACCACCCCAAAAGTTCGTAAAATGAAGGTTTTCACCTCGCCTTTCCAAAGGCACCTTTTGTCTCCTAAAGTTTCCCCCAAAAATCCAGAAAAAATATGGTTGGTTTTACGGAAGTTAGGATTGCCACACTGAAGTCCAACGCAGACCGGGAAACGACTTACGACAACGATGCAGACTTGAGTGTCAAGAGAATAACAAATAAATAAATAAGAAGTGCACAAAAATAATTATGTTTTGGTTGTTGTGTATTTGGCCCCGTGTTTAAGCATAACTGCAGTGAGAAGATATAGCTAAGAACAAATTAAAACCATTGGCACGTTTAGTAGGGTACGTTGTTTGGCTAGTTGGTTCATCTTAGTTAAACAGTTTTTGAACAACATGGGAAAGGCTTACTTTTTACTCGTGAGCTCCCTGACAACAATCATTTGCAGTTTTTAGATATTAACATCACCATCAACGAGCGACGTGTGTGCGGGATGTATTGACCTCGCGCCCGGAAAGAGTTACTTCCTTTCGATTCAGCTCATTCGAAGACGGTTAAGAGAGCTATTGCAACTTCGTGCCTGGAGTCTGCACTGCTGAAGTCTTGTGACCACCAGGTGGATGCTAGTTTTAAATATCAGATTTCTAGACTGGAATTGGCTGGCTTAGCGTGCTGGGTCTTGGTTTCTGTGGCGGAGACCGCCGTACAAAAAATGAAGGGGTTGAAAAGAAAGGTCCCAACGAGGCAGAGAACAAAAAGACCAGAAGTTATTCCATACATCCACAAGGTTGCCCACAATCTGAAGGAAGTGGCAAGCAAGTACGATATTCCCGTTGTGTTTTCTGCCCCAAACAAGTTGGCTGGGTTGTGCTCCCGCATTTCTGATGAGAAGGCAAAAGCACCATGTGACAAGAAACACGTCACGCCTCACGTGGACTGCACAGTGGGTGTGGTCTATGAAATTCCACTGAGTTGTGGAAAGGTATACATCGGCCAGACGGGGCGGTGCATCAATGACCAAGCACGGGAGCACGCATTATCAGTAAAAAATAAATATGGCTCGCATTTGCCCATTCGTTGCAACACGTGTGGCTGTGTTCCACGATTTCAGCAGATAAAAATTCTGGGTAGAAGCCAAGAGACGGTCGCTCGAGAGCTATTGGAAGCGTTCTTTATCGAAAAAAGTGGGACGGCCTGTGTCAGCGCCACTTCTATTGTTCTTCATAGTAATGAGTTTCAGTTTTTGAATGATCGTGCACAAAATTAGTCAACTTTTATGTGGTGTTGCTTTGCCTGTCGCGTGTATATATATGCCTGCTTTTCCTAAGTAAAAACTAGTTGAAAGTTAGCGCTTGTCCTGTACACTTCTTGTCCTTGTCTTTTTTGCGCTATTTTATTTGTTTAACCATTGGCACGAACCGCTTGAATTCTAGAGCATCTTAATCGGCCAATAATGTGATTTTATATTTCGTCCCTACACAGCTGCGTCAAAATTCAACACGGCGGCCGCCAGAAAAAAAAACGGTCTGTAGTAACTGACAAGGTGTGAACGGCATTGAAGACGAGCTTCCTCTCTTCAAAGACGCTTGAGTGTCTCCTGCACCTCGAGGACGTGCGCGCGCAGTCAGAAAACGGCGGAAGGCATGGAGCTCGGTCTGGGGCGTTCAAAAGGCGGGTCCTGTCGTTCTTACACTATCAATGACTATAATATCATTTTTTTTCTGAACTGTTTCTTTCATTTTTTACCGCAGTGAGTACCACTTGGAATCTTCCTCACCGGAGAGATTAGTGAAGCCCACGAAGATGCAGATGGGCAGCGATGCTTCCCCTCTGGAGACTTGGAAAGTGGTCATGAACGACGTGTAGAGGAGACTGGCGGTCCGGAATATGCACATGAACAGCGTGGTCACGATGAAGCAGAGCACCGCCATGAACCAGCTGAGGGCACCGTCGGGTCCCGGCATCGACTCGGCCGCTTGCTGCCCTGGCACCCGCAAGTCGCCCGCCTTCTTGTTCGTGACCGGCACATCTTGGCCCTCCTGGCATAAAGCACAATTTTTTTCTAAACTTCCACATCACTTTACTAATTCGGTTCAGACATTTGACAAGATTCTTTAGGAAAAGAACGTTAATCTACGCTTCCTTTTACCTAACTAAGACGATAATGAGAGCTTCAAGTCGACGTCTACGCAGTATAGCGGTAGGGTTTATTCTGAACAATAGCTTGAGCATTGCAAACATCACCGAAATTTAAGAACTCGTACACCTAGCCTTTTTATGTCTGGTGCGTTACTAATCCGGAATGCTGTTTTGACCTGTGGTACCACCACAAAAGAGCAATAGACTTGTTTAAAACTCGAAGCACCTCATTGCGGCGTAATTCCACGTTATGCATTGTGGGAATCAGTGGGCAGCACAATACATAAGCGCTCCGCTCCTGGCCCACAGGTTCCCAGAATGCAACGCGCGTGGTGTCACGTTTATGGAAGTAGTCTGTTCTTTAATGCATAAAAACGGTGGTTAGAGAAAAAAAATAAACACGTTCTTAATACAAACCTTTAAGGTAAAACCTTTGAGACAAAAACCCAATAGCACATTTAAGGCCGGTCCACTCAGCACCGTTATCTTATGTTGGGTTATGTTACGAAAGCTTACGTCGGCTTCCGTCAAGAGTCACCGAGACATCCCTGCTTCGCATGAAACGTAACAACCAGTTCAAGGAGTAGACTTGAACGCGACATGCGATGCACTGATGTTCCGGTGACTTGTACGTAACGTAAAAATGCGCAAGGAAACACTCATGTGTGAACCAGCCTCCACTCTGAATATCATGGACTCCATAAATGAGGGTATGCTGTGCATTTAGAGGCTTTCGTTACTATGCGGGGTCTTTTAACAATAAGGATTTTTAGAGCGCAGCTCTTAGGCGCCCATTTACGGCTTGAGCGGTGTCGGCGTCGCCGTCGGCGTCGGCGTAACCGTGAGGTCACGTGATCCCCCAGGTCACGTAACAACCAGGTAACGTGACCGCCCAGTCACGTGACCCTCACAGGTCACGTGACCCCACAGGTCACGTGACCCTCCAGACCACTTGACCCTTCATGTCACGTGACCTCCACAGGTCACGTGACCCCAGGTCACGTCACCTGGGTATTTTTGTAGTTCAGGGAAGTATACGGGGTGTTTCTTTTCTAAGAGTGACACTTTTTTTAGCCGTGAAGCTAGATTTTTTTGGTTTGTGCAGGTGAGTTAAACAGTCAGGGTTACGTAGTATTCGGGGCTAATCATAACAATCAGTCGGCTTATCAAGTAAAAGTTGTTAATTAACTTTTTAGATATTGATAATAGACATATAATTCCAATTAGAAACTTGCTGGGCGTCATTCAAAACCAAAAAATCAATCGTTTTCAGAAATACTATGAGTGCGTGGAAAGCGTAGTAGCGCGCTAAAGGTGACATTCGTGCAGCAGGTACGTGGTTGGGGCTATGATAAGTAGGATTCGGCGTTTTCGGAGTTTTTTTTCTCGTGAAATTTAAAGTTTTTTTTTCGGAGTTTAGTATTTTTCGCTAAAAATTCGGGATTCATCAAAGTTCATTTTTGTTAGATTCTCTGAACTTCGAAGTCTATGTTCCTCTGTTCCTAATTTTTTTTTTTATTCAAAGAAGAAATAAATATAGTTTGGGTACCATGATTTATTCTCCCGAAGGAATCTTGACGAGCTAAATAGCAAAGCCTTTTGTCAGTAGCTCGAGATTTCAAAGGAAATTGAATTTGGATCTCCTTTGGTCTAGACCAGAGTGTAAGATAGACAGGTGGGGAAACGAGAGCCAAATGAGCAACCGGATTGTGTCCCCCTCGGTTTTCCCTTTTCCTGTGGCACCATCTATGTGGAGCAGCCGCGAACTCTCACTCCGGGTGGGCGACCTGTGGCGACCGGCTAAACTGATGGAGATGGTTTCTCGTGGATTTTCAATGGAGGACTGTCGTGCTCTCGGTTTATTTTGCGCACTCTCCCATAAAGTTCCATGCAAATCCGATTCCATTTTTTCTCCTCTCGCCGCAGCCCCATCTGTCGCAAATCGGGGGTACCCGCAAGCAGACGAGTACACAATCCGGTCACGGCGCTGCGGTTGGCTTCTATGGGCTGTTTCCCCACCTGTCTATCTTACACCCTGGTCTAGACCACTGAGCCTGTGCTCTTATACAGTTTATTCTTAAACACGGTCTTTTTTAGCTTTAAAATGTCTCGTTAAGATCTTGAAATGGGAGTTTTCCGGATAAACCCGGGTTGACGTAAAATTTACCAGCGAGTATTTTCGGACTTTCCTCGGATTTATTTGAAAACTCGGGATCCTGATAAGAGACGGGAAAACCGCGAGTTCGCTTTATCGCACCGGTAGCCTTGCTCCTGCTGCACCAGCGGTAACTTTAAGGCACTCCTGCGCTTATCTCGCGCTCAAAGAGTTTCTCAAAAATCACTCATTTAGTGGTGTTCGATGACGGCCAGCAAGCTTCTAATTGGAACCATGTGTCTATTTTTACTAATAAGGTTAATTAACAAAATTTCCTTAATTAGCCGATTTATCCTGATGATTGGCCCCCTAAACTATGTACCCCTCTCCTTATAACTCACCTGCTCAAACCGCATAGGTGTAGCTTTCACGGCTTTATTCTTTAGATTAGTGTCACTCTTATTAAAAACACCGTGTATAATATCAAAAAACTGTATATATATATATATATATATATATATATATATATATAGTTATGTTTAATACTCACGCATTTAACCAGAAGATAGTACGGTGGTGAGTTGGGCGAGTTGGTGATGCATTTTTGAAAGGGAGAAAACAGAGCAAAAAGACACGGAACGGGAGAAGTACACAAACGGAGCGCTCCGTTTGTGTACTTCTTCCTGTCCGTGCCTTTTTGCGCTGTTTTGACGCTTTTAAAACCAGAAGATCACCGGCGACATTTTTACAACCTCCTTATAGGTTTTAGACAAAAGTTCGCTTGTTCTACCCGCTTGTGTGTAAAGGCATGCCGAGAAAGCACATGTCGGCTCTCGATTGCAATGACGCATGCGCGGATGCAAAGCTCTCGCGAATCGTGAGCCAGGCACGAACGTTTCGGAACCAGCGGCTTGCCGCTGACGAGCGAACCGCGAATCCTTTTTTATTTATTACATTTTTCGATACTTATATACGCTAATAAGCAAGAACTGCGAAAATGCTCTAGAATGCCCATGAAACTTCGCCAGAAAAGTAGCTAAGACAGGAAAGTGCGTCCGCAGTGTCTGGACACTTCGAATAAAATAAAGTACAGTTCAACGACTGATCGACCTGCCTTACGCCTTCTCTCTCAATGATATTTTAGAAAGCAGTCTTTTTTTTTTTAGTAATTGAGAAAATATTAAAAGTGAGAAATGTAGACAGTAGCTCCGAAATGAGTGTATGATTGTAGAAACCACAGCTTGAAGAAGCTGATAGATTCATTTTTAATAATATGAAGTTATACAAACAAATAAAAAAACTCAATATTTATGAAATGTACACCACGAAATACCAATGCCCCATAAAAACAAACTCCAAATATACAGAACCCCAATTACATTCGCTTTCCGGGGACCAATTCTGATAAACGCCTCCCTATTGGTTCATTAACGTTGACAATAAATTCAAGTTTTATACCTGTTTTCGGTACCAGTAAATGTTTAACCGTGCTTTTTTTCTTTTCCTCTTTTTTTTTTTGAGGGGGAGATGTTTGCTATTTATTTTTGCATTCCTCACCGGTAGCTTTGGCTATCGTCACTTAAACTTAAAAATACAAATTAGCTTTTGATGATAATGTATGGTATGTTTGCTCTATTAAGGCCCGTTCACACACGTGCAACCGAGTACGACCGAGAAAAACAAGACCGGTTTTTAAGCCTTTTACGGCAGCGTAGGACCTGCTCAGCAGCAGTGCATTTAGTCATACGCCGTCGCAAGAAGCTTAAAAATCGGTATCGTCTCTCTCGGCAATACTCGTTTGCAAGTGCGTGAACGCCGAACGGCGCTTTACAGAGTTCAATAAAATCAGGTTTAGCGTGCTGTCGCCTATCTCTATCTGGGACTCGCATTCACATGATCAAATTTAGTTTTACACGGAAATATCCATCGTTATTTAAAAATTGGCATATATGTAAGATATCAGTTGACGGCGGATTCGTTGACATGCTGGATTTTTAAAGCCGGAGGTTGCTTATGACGACAGGGACAATTGTTGCCCCAATAAAGAAAGACGTCAGGGGTTACTCTTTTCTTCTTCTCACTGGATAGACTGCCGCGATCAATCTCCTGTATAGTAAAAAGTTCCTACTATGCTTTGTGATTTGCTTGACCCATATTGGCCAACTATGACACAATAAGAGGGGGAGTAGGTAGCGAGCTCTTAATCATGTGTGTCGGATGTCACGTGTGAAGGAAAAGCCAAAGCCGGCAGTGACTGGGTGCTCTCTGACGTCCCTCTTCCTGTGTGTAGGGTGGTGAGACTGTGTTATGGTCAGTGCTGCCAACTTTGTTTTGCGGGCGCCACTAAATTGAGGCCAGTAAGTCACTAAACAGTCGCTAGATTCGCCAGGAAGTCGCTAAAATATTCGCTGAATTCCCAAAAGCTTATTAAACCCTTTTAAAGTAAGTGAATCTCAAATAATCATATCTCAGGTATTTTGTGTTTC
Organism: Ixodes ricinus; assembly: GCA_037355805.1. Lineage (NCBI taxonomy): Eukaryota > Metazoa > Arthropoda > Arachnida > Ixodida > Ixodidae > Ixodes > Ixodes ricinus. The sequence goes on along the minus strand of JAZHYW010039216.1, from coordinate 39,183 downwards.
TCTGTCAGCCGGTGCTTCCCGAGATCAGAGTACTTGGTCCCAAGTTCACACCTGCAATATTTGCACTCGGCAACTTTTCCCCCAATTTATTGGTCTTGCAAACCAGCCAGTTGCAGAGCATAGGATCCTTGAGCCATTCATCTCTGAATTTCTGGCTGCACTTCACTTTAGGCATCTCAGGATCGAAACGCGAACCGAAGCTTTCGAATCCGAAACGTTGCAGCGAGGCTAGCGAAGCGGCTGCGCTCTTGGCTGGCGGTACGAACGTTTGGCGGAGAGCACGTGGGTGCGTGGGCGCGGGAGAGATGGTCTGCAGTGCTGACAGTATTGATATTTGTTTTTTATGCGCGCCCATAAATTGAGCATATATTCAAAGCAAACTCGGCTAGAGAAGCAAAAGGGTTTAGCCCGCGAGCATCTCTAAAATTGTTCAAAATAACAAGATTACGGTTGAACACCTAAGTCGCTAAAAAAGTCGCTAGCCGCTAAATTAAGAAAATCCGTCGCTAAATGTATAGAAAATCGCTAAATCTAGCGACAGAATCGCTAAAATGGCAACACTGGTTATGGTCCGCGAGTCGGTTGTGTTGACGACTTGGTGTGAATTTAGTTTCGCGGAATTGCATTGTCCAAAAGCGAACGCCCAACTCTCTTCTCCTCACCCCCTCCCCTCCTCCTCCCCTCCTCCAACCTCTTCAGAGGATGATTACCACCACTCAGGGCCGGTTCTCTTGTGGATCGTATGTGCAATTGGTTCATTATCGCGACCCCAGAGCCGCCTTCTCAAGGCCGACAAAAGCGAACAGGCGCGCTCTTTTACGGCCCTCGAATGAGGGGTTGCTTCACTCTTTCACCGCTGCTCTGTGTGGTCACTCTGATTCCACCTTTACTACAGCGCTTTGATTCCTCCTGAAAAGATACCCCAGGCCTTTCCATTTTGGCTGCTTCACTCCGGCCTGCCTGTAGGAACTAATGCGAAACACCTCTTCGTTTCAGTATTCTCAAAAAGCGAATTCTTTTTATGAACAAGGTCTATTTCGAATAAAGAAAGACCCGATTTAACTTGCGCACTGCAGTTCTTTCAGATGATTCTATTGGCACACATTTGCAATCATGGTTGACACAGCAGTTCTTCATAACGGCTCAGACAGTCAGAGTGGTGGCATCCCTTCCCGACTCGAAACAAAAATATTTCATCTTGCGATGGACCGCAGCGGGTGCTACGAGCCATCCCGGGCTCTATCCCAGTCGATCCAACGCTGTGGACGTGCCACTTGACAACGCGACCCGCGCATCACCGTGCCACTTCCGTAAGTCACGGGGCTCCGAAAGCTCGCAGGGTTTACTGCGGTCCATCGTATGGTGAAACGGAGTATAGAGAGAGCTAAGACAGCAAGATTAACTGCTCTGAAGCCAGGCAATGCTTGAACATCTGCGCACTCAGCAGGACGCAGAGTTGGGGAGAATACAAGAGGAATGGCAGTTACGCTGCCAAGATTCAATCCCCACCCCCGACCCGGTTCGATCTGATGAGCTACGTACCGGCACGCGTTCGATGAATTACTACTGCGTGATGCACGTTAAAAAACCCAGGTTAGCGGTTGTACTGCATTGGCTAAATTCCTACTCTAGAGCTATGAGGCCCGTCACCCGTGGAGGCGTATCAACATCATGGCTTTCTAAACGTACAAGCAACACAATTTTTTAACGCTGCCGAAGTTTCGTGCGTTTGGGCTCCCTGTGAAGACCGTTATTGGGGTGTCCTCACGGCCCGGGTAGACGCCGCCAACGGAAGGATGGAGAACCAGAAGGGAATGCACACAAAAAGACACTGCGGAAACATCTCGATGGAGATGGGGATGCAAGAGGACACCAAAATAACTGGGCGGTATGCCGAGTTTCTCGATGGGAAACGGTATCACTATCAAGAATCACTCGAAGCCGACCTGCAGGGGAAAAAAAGTTGTTTTTTGGTCAGTTTCACCAAATTCCTACTTCGGGCTGGAGTCTGGGATTCATCACCTGTGACTGTTGATGGCGGGGGACTGCGCCGTTCTCAGAAGCGGGTGTGCGTTTCGAGCTAATAAAAGAGGCAAATGTTTTTTTTTCGTTTTTTTTTCTTTTTTATTTGTATTTTGCTGGGTTTCAGAGAGCCGTCTTGCATTTTTTAAGCATTCTCTTACTCGCGTATGTACGAAGCTTACACTTTTTTTTTCAATTACAATTTTAGGAAAACGTGCGCCGATTATTTTTTTAATAATTGCTCTTGGTTCTTTTTTTTTACTAGTTTTTGTCCGGGTGGGTGAAGTCTAGTGCGTTTTTCGCATCCCCTAAGAACGCCCATGCGAGTGTGGAGTTCTGTTCCGCACCTGGTTCTAGTTGTCCCTCCACTAGATGACCGCTCGGTCCTAGCAGGACCCAACCCAAGGCGAGTCTGTTTGCACCATTTCAGTTTTTTTCGAACTTTTTTATACTCACTTAAAATATTTCGTGACCCATTTCTGTCGTTCGCTCTTCCATGGTCTGTTGATGCAGAGCCAAAGTGGCAAAATCTGCGAATGGATTTAAAGCGATCCGAAAGCGTTGTACATACACGAGTGCTTGCATGCATGCTCACGCAGAGACAGGATACAAGGCATTAAAAGTAACGTAATAACGTTAAAATAGGGGTAATAACGTCAAAATAAACGTTGCTATAATTCGTCACCTACACTCTCAAGAAAAAAAGGTGTAAAAGGGTGTATCGTTACACCGCTTTGTCCCATATAATACACCCCGAAACTTCATTTCGACGTACAGAGCCCTATAGTCGAACAGGCGGCCCCAAATTTTACGAGGGGCTTGATAACTGCGCGATAAAACTTTTTAAATGGCTAAAGTACGTATCAAAGACCACATGAAGAAAACACCGAGTTTTTACGGTAGGGCCAAGAAAACTCCGATTAATATTTTTTTTTTTTGCAGTCAGTAAAACGTACATTAGCCATTTTAATAAGTTGTACCACACGGCTATCAAGCCCCTCGTAAAATTTCGGGCCGTCTGTTTGGCAGTAGGGCGCTGTACGTCGAATTGAAGTTTTGGGGTGTATTATATAGGAAAAACGGTGTAACGATACACCCTTTTTTCTTGAGAGTGTACTGTATACTGGCAGGGCGCATACGCCGACGCTCCAGTTCACGCGAGTCTCATTCCTGCGCACGAGTAGTGTCCATACCTCATGTGGGAATAGAGCGTTTTTCCGCACCTTGCGCGGGTTTGTTTGTAAACAGCGAGCTGGCCTATACAAAAGAAACTAAACCAGTTCTTTTTTTTTCTTTTTTTGGCGTTACGTTTTTTCTATAACACTCTCCTCCGGGCAGGGGCTCCATTTCTTTATTTCTAATAAATATACATTTTTAAAATGGACGCCACTGCATACTGTATGTCCCCCTCCGGAATTGGAATGGATTTATGCCCCTTCAACCCAGGACACGCTTGTTCGTCGCTTCAGAAAGCGAGCAAATCTCGCGCCATAGGCACGAACATTGAAAATGGAACCGTCCAGGAGCCCTTTTTCGGAAAGGTATATAGCGGGAGTTTGTGCCGCCGATTTGAGTACGGATGGAGCACGCGCCCTCTGGGTCCGATATCCGCAGCATGTTCTCAGGGACTTTAACAAACCGTAGCCACGCTCCGCGTACCATCCTACCGTAGCCTTTCAAGCATGCTTTTAAGCGCACGCCCTGCGGTCATGGTACCACCCGGGAGCGCGGTTTGCTAAAGGTCCTTATTTAATGAAAAAGCACTATTGTCAGCAAAAATAGCCGGGCCTCGATTTTTGTGGCACAGATGCATGTTGATTTCAAATATTAAAATAATTATGCAAAAAAGCTGACTTCCTCATACTGTGCTGCCACTTATTGCGTATATTTCCTTCTGTGTGCAGCAATAAATCAATCACTATCATATTTACAAAACCAGACAGATGATAAGACTGAGGACGCTCAGCATGGGGAAGCGCTATGCTGAGCGCTGAAAATCATTAGAAAGTACATTTAAATGTCTTTTGGGTTACTATAGCAGGCGCCGTCAATATTTATTGCACTCATCTCGCATACCTTCAAACTTTTGCCAGTCTTTTCCCACGCAAAACGTCCCACTTTAGAAAAACCCCAGCGCCCACGCCCTTTGTTTCAGTGTCGAAAAACGCTGTCGCCGAAAAAAAGCTGTTGCCGTCATTTTCTAAATAAAACTAACGCTAAAGTGACGTACATTACTGTTTTAGGTAACGCTGAGAGTAACGCGTTCCTTTTATTTCGAGTTAAAGCAAGTCGGTAACGCGTTTTTTTTTCTCTTTTTCTTTTTGCAAGTAACAAGGAACGTATTTCCTTACTTTTTTCGGTGACGCCTACAACACTGCCCAGTACAAATCGCAACCACTGGTCACTGCGTCATTGGCAGCCCATCATTCTCGGTGTTGCTGTTTTTTGTGTGCTCTCGTGATAGGTGCTGTACATTGAGACGATTGCCGATTGTGATATTGTCTATAATGGGTGATTTCATCTCAACTCAGGCACGGATTTAGGGTCGAATTTTTAATTTTGACGAAAAAATATATGTTTTGGAGCAATTCCTATAATAAAAGAAGACGCAAACGGCAATGTCGTCGGATGTTTTGTTCTCAAGTTATGGACCGTTGAAGCGGCCAAGGTGGAAACTGACGTTTTTCCAGCTTATCGGAGGTGCCATATTTCACTCCATCTTTTTTCCATACTTTTAACGCTACATCAATATAACGTTCTGGGAACACTCTAGACATAGGCTTTTTCATGGTAATTAAGTGTCTAGGTCATAACACGTTTAATGATTTTTGTTTTATTTGTCAAACCGCCTCTCTGCGACGATATTTGACGAAGTTTAGCAAGCTGCGCAGTGTGACCTAATCAACATATTTTTATGATCTTTATATCACCGTAAAGCTCCAATTAAGGTCTTTCTTCTGAGTATAATTTCGATATTTTGCAGTAAGTATATACTGCGCTACATGTGCCTGAAAAACGAAAATTTCGAAAAACTAGCAAGTTTCGAGTCGATTTTCTCAAAAACCCCACTTTTTATTTCTTTTATTTTTTATTCACAGTTGGTTAATATAGTAGTCTATCAGAAACTACCAACAGAAATTGTAATATATTGTTCGTATGGCCGCTATTAACACTCGAATCTCGTGCTATGAGCGTTTTGAACGGGACTTCGCACAGGCGCTCTACTGAGCAGAATTTTGGCCTATGTAAGGTTTTCTATTTATCGTTTGCAGTTACCTCAATATTTAACCATAAACATTAACAAAATTTGGAGTAGTGTACTTAAAAAAATTTACTTCGAAGTCCGTATCCACAAGTGCGGGCACAGCGTTTACTTCCTCCCAATACGGGGAATGCAGATCGTTAGAGAATTTCTATGGGGCCTTTTGCTTTCGGCTTTGAGTCTGAAATACCGAACTTGACATGTATTTGTCATATTTTCTTATGCCGAACAGATATGCAGTGCATATACATATGTACAATTTATTATCTGACGCTTAGGAAGTACGGTTTATTTTATGCGCGTACGGACTCTTTCGTAAAATAACAACTATTTCGTGGCGTGTAAGGCTCAAACGTGTTAGTCATGTGTTTAGGTTTCATTTCTAATTTCAGTGATTCATGCCGGGTTACTTAGACTTTTTCTCTTGACTTAAGTTTGTCCGGGAGTCTAGATGTTAGTATCCTCTCCGTCAGTACATAGGGCGAAGCTACACACCTTGCATATCACGCCAGTGCCAAGTAAATAAATATTGTTAGGATAAACATTGCTGCTTCACTGGCTTTTACGCTCAGATATTGAGGTAAGTAGTACTGACATTAAATAAAAAGCCTTACATAGGTCAAAGTTCTGCTCAGCTGAGCCTCTATGCGAAGTCCCGTTCAATATTCTCACAGCACGAGATTCGAGTCCCAATAGCGGCCATACAAACAATATATTAAAATTTCTTTGGTAGGTCCTGACAGAATACTATATTACCTAACTGTAAATAAAAATTAAAAAAAATAAAAGGTGCTTTTTTTAGAAAGGGTACTTCAAGCTTGTTTTAATAAAGAAAGACTTGCAAGTTTGAAGTCGATTTTCTAAAAAACCCCACCTTTTATTTATTTTAATATTTATTTACAGTTAGGTAATATAGTAATCTGTCAGGACCTACCAAAAGAAATTGTAATATATTGTTTGTAAGGCCGCTATTGGGACTCGAATCTCGAGCTGTGAGAGTTTTGAACGGGACTTCGCATAGACGCTCAGCTGAGCAGAACTTTGACCTATATAAGGCTTTTTATTTAATGTCAGTACTACTTACCTCAATATCTGAGCGTAAAAGCCAGTGAAGCAGCAATGTTTATCCTAACAATATTTATTTACTTGGCACTGGCGTGATATGCAAGGTGTGTAGCTTCGCCCTATGTACTGACGGAGAGGATACGTAACATCTAGACTCCCGGACAAACTTAAGTCAAGAGAAAAAAGTCTAAGTAACCCGGCATGAATCACTGAAATTAGAAATGAAACCTAAACACATGACTAACACGTTTGGAGCCTCACACGCCACGAAATCCTTGTTATTTTACGAAAGAGTTCGTTCGGCATAAAATAAACCGTACTTCCTAAGCGTCAGATACTAAATTGTACATATGTATATGCACTGCATATCTGTTTGGCATAAGAAAATATGACAAATACATGTCAAGTTCGGTATTTCAAACTCAAAGCCGAAAGCAAAAGGCCCCATAGAAATTCTCTAACGATCTGCATTCCCCCATTGGGAGGAAGTAAGCGCTGTGCCCGCACTTGCGGATACGGACTTCGAAGTAAATTTTTTAAAGTACACTACTTCAAATTTTAATAATGTTTATGGTTAAATATTGAGGTAACTGCTAACGATAAATAGAAAACCTTACATAGGCCAAAATTCTGCTCAGCAGAGCGCCTGTGCGAAGTCCCGTTCAAAACGCTCATATCACGAGATTCGAGTGTTAATAGCGGCCATACAAACAATATATTACAATTTCTGTTGGTAGTTTCTGATAGACTACTATATTAACCAACTGTAAATAAAAAATAAAAAAAATAAAAAGTGGGGTTTTTGAAAAAATTGATTCCAAACTTGCTAGTTTTTCGAAATTTTCGTTTTTAAGGCACATGTAGCGCAGTATATACTTACTGCAAAATATTGAAATTATACTCAAAAGAAAGAGCTTAATTGGAGCTTTACGGTGATATAAAGATAATAAAAATATGTTGATTAGGTCACACAGCACAGCTTGCTCAACTTCGTCAAATATCGTCGCAGAGAGGCGGTTTGACAAATAAAACAAAAATCATTAAAAGTGTTATGACCTAGACACTTATTTAGGATGAAAAAGCCTATGTCTGGAGTGTTCCCAATACGTTATATTGATGTAGCGTTAAAAGTATGGAAAAAAGATGGAGTGAAATATGGCACCTCCGATAAGCTGGAAAAACGTCAGTTTCCACCTTGGCCGTTTCAACGGTCCATAACTTGAGAACAAAACATCCGACGACATTGCCGTTTGCGCCTTCTTTTAATATATGAATTGCCCCAAAACATATATTTTTTTCGTCGAAATTAAAAATTCGACCCTAACTCCGTGCCTGAGTTGAGATGAATTCACCCCTATATTATTCGCTCTTTGTGATAAATCCACATATGCGGTTCGTAATGTACAAAATGACCATTGTATTGTCTTCTTTAGAGCAACTTAGCTTATCAAGAGGACCGTGTGAATGAGATTGCATAAGTCATTAGACTGCAAGACCAGTCGATTCCTTTCTTGGCCAAGCTGATTCAAGAGACGAAGTTAACTGGCGTTACAAATGCAGAGGGGGGGGGTCAAGTATAAGCATCAATTCCTAATATGGCGGCGGAGATCTAGGTTTTGTAAAATACTAGCTGAAGGCGTCCGCATGTTATTGCAGATCAGAAATAAAAGTACCCTACATGTTAACAAAGATAGAATTGCTTGAAAACGTATAATCAACAGCGCTCTTCGGACAAGAATTTCAAAAACTATGATTCCAGAGAAGAAGTGCCTTGCATCAGCCACATCATTCGCCGTAAAAAAACAAATCACAAAGAGGGTTAAGCCTTTCTGAAGCTACATCTAAAGTAAAACCCTATATTAAACTTGAACCGTCTTTAAACCCTCCTTATTACTACCGATCTTTTCTTTTTTTTTCTGCAAGGAAGGATTGCTAATTTTCTATGGCGCCGACAAAAAACTATTTCCGTATTGAAAAGATTCGTAGTATGTAGGATTAGGGAAAACTTTCACAATCTCACTAACCCGTCCCCTCGTCCTTTCGATAAAGGAAAACGCGTCCGGTACCCTCGTCATTCTAACCAAATAAACGTCAGAACAGTCCCTGAACCTTCCGAGGTACGTACGGGGTTCCAGCTGGCGACTCGCATCTCGGCTCGGCGAAGGCGGCGGCAGCGGTACCACACGCCGAGAGAAACGCGCGATGTGAATGCCGACTCACTCCCTACACGCTTTATATGGGGCACTTCACCCTCGATGTATCAATTCCCGTTGTCACGCAAGTGAACAGCTCCTCACTTTCACGCGGACTAGAAGGGCGGACATTTATTGCTTCTAAACCGCTTGCAGCCACCGCAGCCGTCTATTATTAATGTTTCTCTCGCAAACCCGGCGCTGCATTTTCTTTTTCCCCCAGGTTCAAAACCCTTTGGAGTCCAGATTAGTCGGAATCTCGGTGGACCCAACTTGTCAACAAACGGCTTCCTCATGTTCAGGCTACGTCGAAGACCGTCGTCTCCCGCCGTTATCACTGTGTGAAGGTTTTAGTGTTATTATTTTAAGAGAGGCCGCCCTTTACGAGATATTTCATAATACGCTAGTGTAATCAGTCACGAGGTGTTTTATTTCTGTCGAAACGAACCGACGAATATTCGAAGGGGCTAGTAGGGAGTTTTAGGAGACCGTTTCCGCAGCCCGCTATAAGCACCCAGATAGTGCTCCGTAATCTGCCACAAGACCTTGAACTATGAAGACAAGGCTGGCGGCGCGCATGCGCAGCTGCGGCGTTTTCTTTAAGGCCCTGTCACACTGAGGCAAAAGTTGGACAACTCTGTTCGGCAACATGAGGAAATCCTGTTGCCGGCGGCCCTCTCACATCGCGGCAACAACAACAGTCGAGCAACATGCTGCTGCCGCCCGGCCGCCATGTCACACCGCGCTGACGGCGGGGACAACACGGGGACCACTCCGGCATTTTGATTTTTTACCTTCGCTCGTGTGCGGCGCGGCGCGACGTCGCTGGAAATGTGACTCTACAAAGTGCAAGTGCGTTCCGAGAGCCGGAAATTTCCACGAGACGACATCAACCAGTGACTGTGATTAGACAACTTGACACGGGGAGTATTTTCCACCCTTTATTTTATCAAAATGTTCTTCATCCACTGACAAAGCAGATAGCCCTAACCGAGGTAAACAGTATGAAGTGTTTCTGCCCGGTTCTCTCCTTTATGCAATTCCTATTAGTACTGTAAAATTGAGATAGCGGTGGCAGTACCCCAAAGCGTCTTTTGTAGCGTGGTGTTAGGCTGAACCGACAGTGCTTAAAAAGTGCGACATCGACACAATCGGCCTTCGTAACAATCGATGAAACAAATATTTCTCAACGCCGTCTATTTTCCTACCACCTGCTGTGTGATCGCTGCATTCCTCAAAACGTTCTGGGTATTTCTTAAACAAATCAGGTGTCTGGTAGTTGCTGTTTCCAAGTTGACAACATCAACAATCTTGATCAGAGGGGTCATTTTAATGCTTCGATTTTTTAATCGTTGCTTTCCTGGATTTTTTTATTGTACTTTATCAGGTGGGTAGGCATGCCATTTCATTTCACTAGCAGTAATGTGACTTGGTCTCTTGGCAGTTCTAATTTGAACACCAGCCTGAACGTTCACTACCGTAGCTGTGACCATTTCGACAGTCGCTTTCTGTAATTGCGTAGTAAAAATCATTCATCAAATTATTTTAGCTGCATGCCAGCCTTTATTATCGTTACATAACGTTTACCAAGCCTTTATTTGAGTGAGCTCTTAAAAAACGACGTTGATAGGAAACTAGCTCTGCCATCGAAGCTATCTGTGTTGTCGCGTTGCCTGCCCGAATTCGCTCAGCCAGCGATCAGGGCAACACAGGTTGTCCAACACAAGTTGCTGTTGTTTCTGTTGCGAAAAGCTGTCATACCGAGGCGAAATTTTAGTTGTCGTTCATGTCGTCCTCCTGGTGCCGCGATGTGACAGGTTAGTTGGACAACACGGGAGCAGCGATCAACAAGTTGCCCGACCTTTGGACAATCTGTTGTGTTGCTGTTAACCCCGTGTTGCCTCAGTGTGACGGGGGCCTTTACGGTTACCTTAATGGAGGAGAAAACCGATCTACTACAATTCCCTATTAACAAAAGGAATGTTTTTCGTCTTCTTTTTAGGTTCAAGTTGATTGTTTGCACTTCCTGACGATTTACGGACGGCCTTTCAAACATCTCTATTTTACAGCCAGCCGGCCACAGCCAGGTGTCTCCAGTAGAGTGAGAGCCCCCGGTTAAACCCTATCTCGTTGTAACTTGGCAAAGGGTGAACGATAAGCCCCACCTTGCGTGCCGACGGCTTCAATATACGCTACGTATACGAACGCAACGCGCACATATTGGAGCATGACGCAGCGAAAAGCATGATACTTCTTCGCATTAAAAGCGCACTCCGGTGATACGTAGTCCCGTTCCCATTGGCCCGCCGGGGCCGTAGCTTCCGCCGTACTGGCATGTATGCGGTCACGGCTTCCTGGGCCACCCAGTATTTCCTGCTTCAGGCGCTAGGCTAAGCGGCGGTGCCACCAGAGTAATAGCTCACGTTTGCACAATGCAGCCGCCACTCCCAGGCATACCCAATGTTTCTTACTTCAGTTGCTAGATAGCACCAAACCAAGCAGCATCGCAGGTTGCCTATACGTATATTCTTCCCGCAGCTGCGACTCTATAGGGAGTATTCACTGGACGCCATATTTGTGGGTGCTGTTTAGAGCGCATGCTCAGAATGAGTTCACATCAATAGGCTGCTAAGACCGGCAATCTTGACGGTGCGGAATGCACGTTGCAAAAGCACTGTGGAAGCTCGCCATCAGCACGCGCTCAGCATTCGCGCACACAGCTATGGCCACCAGTGAATGACGCCGTACCTCTGCCGTGGCGCTGTGACCTTCACGGCGCATGCGCATGGACTTTACCTCACGTGAATCAGGCTTCTGTGCACGCGAAGTACTCACAGGCCCGTTTGCTCGAAGCGCTAACCGCGGCTAAAGTTAGCAGCAGTACCTAGGAGAGGGATTTTAAAATCACGTGACTGGCTCGGTAGGGATGCGGGGAAACATGGCGGTGCCCCGGTGAGTGAGCGCCACTCGCTTTGGAACTAATATGTCGTTGTAGCTGCAATATCGAGCGCGTTAGTCAGCAACGAATAATGAAGGAGGCTTTCGCTTACATTTCCTCACTTAAATCTCAAAGCATGGGCAATGTCCTCGCCGCATTTTTTAGATAGTCTTTCGATTCTGGCCAATCCTAAGCCTAAATGAACGCGATAATTGTCGGCATGGCAACGTCTTTGGAAAGTGGATTGCCTGACCAACGCCTTGACTCAATCTGCCGGGTATTGACAGCACTAGATAGCACACAAAAGCAGGCAGCGTCCCACTATACTTCGTTTCACCTTATGTTGTACCGCAGCGAAGGCTAGAAGCGCGAGCTCATAGCGTTGGCATCCGCTCTTAAGTCACGAGAGCTTGTGCCGCCGAGATGTGCCCCAGAGCAAGGAGCTCGCGCTTGTAGCCTTTCCTGAGGTACATCGTAAGGTGAAACAGAGTATAGACCTTTTTCTAAATTACCCAAGCATCGAGGAGAACGCTAGAAGTGTAATTGTAGGGTCCACCCGCGCTGGCCTTCTTCTTATAAAAGATTCGAAGCAAATAATCATAATAAGGCTTTGACGAACGCGCGTGCAAGGCAAAATTGGTTTTAGACTTTTTGCTTTAGAACAATTACTACTGCAGACGCCAGCACGTGCAACGCGTGTAACTATACACTCGCAGCATACACCTCGGCGCTTGGGAAACTTATAAAAAGGTCTATTGGGACGCTGTCTGCTTTTGTGTGCTATCAGTACCTGGGCGATTGAGTCAAGGCAATCCACTTTCCAAAGACGTTGCCATGCCGACAATTATCGCGTTCATTTAGGCTTAGGATTGGCCAGAATCGAAAGACTATCTAAAAAATGCGGCAAGGTCATTGCCCATGCTTTGCGATTTAAGTGAGGTAAGGCAAAGCGAAAGCCTCCTGCACCATTCGTTGCTGACTAACGCACTTGATATTGCAGCTACAACGGCATATTAGTTCCAAAGCGAGCGGCGCTCACTGACCGGGGCACCGCCATGTTTCCCCGCATCCCTACCGAGCCAGTCACGTGATTTCAAAATCCCTCTCCTAGGTACTGCGGCTAACTTTAGCCGCGGTTAGCGCTTTGAGCAAACGGGCCCTGGTATGGGCGAGCGTTGACATGTTTGTAAACAGCCCGCGTTGGCCTGTACACCAAGGAATGCACGTGTAGCCGAAGTACCAGTTATCCGCCCGGTCTTGCATCCGTCTTTCTTGTCCACGCTAAGGAGAGAAAGAGTGTTGGTGTTTATATTGTATCCGTGACTCCAGCAAAACGGACGGCACCTAGTGGGAAAACACAAACTGAGCGAAACGGGTCCATTCACGATTTCTGCTCGTCCCTTGCGGCTTCCGTGATTACACATTGTCGGCGGTTGGCGCGATAGAACAGTTGTTCCGGTGACTCTGTTGTTAGTGTCATATGAACTTGTTGCTCGGAGTCGCAAAGAAGGGAACCTACGCTACCGCCTGAACCAGACATTTTACGTTCATCAACGCTCCTCAGCATGGCACTCCTTCCATCACTTCTCCGCGATGAAAATCGAACCTCTGGAAGTTCGTTTACGGCAACGCATCGCAGCAGGTTTCAAACGTAGTAAATAAAAATTGGGGTGAGCCATTTTAAGTTCAATGCTTGCCTACTAAAGAGAGAGAGAGAAGTGTTGAAAGTAAAGGAAGCTTGGAACTAAAGCCCAAGCGTTGTGCGCTGAGCTGGAACATTAGGCACGGCACGAGACCGCCATATTTGCCCGCTAGTGGCGACCCCAATAGGTAGCTGGAGTCGCAAATAGTTGCTACCTGCCTATGTTGCCTGTTAGGAAAGCTCACAATGCTGAACAGTTTATATTGTACGCTTGGCTGTTACTTTTCCGGAGAACCCTACTATCCCTCCCAGCTGATAAACGTGTCAGAACTTCTTTCTTTCTTTCTTTTTTTGACATTCGCTAGCACAACACAAACAACTCCACTCAGTTTGATAGTTCTGGGTTGTGACCATTCTTACCTCAGTGAGTGTCTCTAGGTTATGAAGCATATTTTTTCTCGTATTGGGCACAATGGTGTAGATATTTGGTCTGAAATGAATACTACGTGCTTGGGAGTGACAACACCACCTGTGCTTATCAGCTGCAGAAACGCTGGCGATAGTATCTTTGCACCACGGTACATAAGCCTCGCACAGTCGCACAAGCTGTCTCCTAAACAGGGCTGGGCATAGACACTCCAAAAGGTATTCGGGAATACAAATACTGAGATACATCTGTTTTAAGGCCCAAAATACAGATACTGAGATAGATTTGTCTTTTATACAACGGGATATCCCTGAGATACTACTGCAAAACCGGCGGAAAAGTATTCCGGAATACAGATAGAGATACTTATAAAAATACATTTGTTCCCGAGCGGTGCTAGGTGGAGAGGGTGTAGTACGTGGCGAATATAAATTGTAATTTAGGCTTGTGCTCCTTTTTGTTTCATTTTATGCTGTTCCCCTAGCCTCGAACTCTTTATTTGTCACTAATGCCGCTAAAGATATCATGTCTCCTCCGTTTTATCACATACTTACAGAACGGTAAAGATTACGTACTATACTGGACAAAAGGCGTCTGCCCGAAATGAACCCTGTTTTGCCATGAAGGTACATCTCAAACTGTTGTATTATAAGCTTATGAGTCACCCACAGTGTAGGGAGACTGGACAACAGGACCGTTCTTTTTCTTCACTCAACTCCTTACAGCGTACTCTCTGGTTAACCGGTAAGAGTGGAGGGCTTTGTGAAAGGAGCTGATTTTGTTATTGTTGCCCGTAACCTTTTTTAGGCCAGTTTTTTTTTGTCTTGTTTTCAGATATCGGTGACTGAGATGGATCATATTATAGGGCTAGTTCATATTATAAATTACGAGGCAACTTGCAAGAAACAAATGCTTTATCTTTTAAATGTATCTTAAAAATGGCAACAAAAATAACGAGATGCCCAAGTCTGGCAAAGTATCACGATACGAGCGATATATCTTAAATATATTTCACTACTTGGATACAAATACATTGTTCGAATGTATCTCGATAGAGGGACACAGACACACGAAAGTATCTCTAAGTTACTATCGCGATACTGCCCAGCCCTGCTCCTAATTCACTGGCAGCTTGCTATAGATCTAATGACGCCATTGCTGATTGCACTTCTAGTGGAAATCCTCATGTCGTTTTGACGAAATATTGTGGATATCACTTCACCTTATCATATCCGACTCAGGTGGTATTAGGCTTCTTCTCCTTCTTGATGTTCTTTTTGCTGTAGATGTTGTGGTTGATTTCTTTTCTTCTTTTTAATGTTGTTGTGGTTGTTGTTGTTCTTGTTGTTGTTGTTGTTGTTGCTTGTTAGAAGGTTGAATTGAATTTCCCTTTTCCTAACTGTCTCAAGAACTCGCTAACATTGTGAGAAAAGGATACGTTAAACGCAGATCTTCAGTGTCATTTAATTTCTCGGGCGCTAGTATTTGCAAGACAATTTTGATTTTTTTAATCTTGCAAGCTATCGGTTATCATATCGATTGCAGTGTGCAAGAGCTCCATAAACTACAAATTTAATATACATGTTGTTGTTTTTTCTCCACTTCTGCCTGACTGACAGCCGGCACTAGCGGTTTAAGAATTGTAGTAATGATACTTTCTGAAGTCAGAAACAACCTTGAAGTCTTCTTATTGGCACCTTTTAATACGAAAAAAGCAACAAACTTACAATAAAACATGAAACATTTAACGTAAAACCCGTGTTACATATGCATTACAATCACGTGAAATAACGAAAACATGAAGCACTGCAGTCATTTTACCATAAAAATTTCTGAAAATACGTATAACACATAACGGGATATGATTTATACAAAGCAAGATACTGGGCGATAGAACCAAAGTTTCAACAAGAAAAAAAAGGTATAAGGTCTACCCAAAAGTGACCGGAATTAAATTAGGAGGGCGGGGTGTTCGCATTACCAGCTTCCGCTTCTAGCAGCCATGAGCGACACCCTTTCTAGAGTCAGTTGGCCAACCGGCGTCGTCTGCTAAGGATCTGGCGGCATATTGTGAATTGTTTCCCCAAGCGCTTCAAAATTCTTTCTCGTTTGTTGCAATGTCTAGTTGAAGGACCTTCCGCGGTCAGAAAACGATTTCTTTTCAAGACTTCTTTCATTCGGGCGAAGAAAAAATAGTCACACAGGCGAGGTCCTGAGAATACGGGAGAAGTGGTGTCATGCCATTTTTGCTAAAACATTGTCGGCACTGACAGGGCAGTGTGTGCTGGAGCATTGTCGTAATGGAACTACCAGTCCCCCTTTCCCTCACATCGGGGCGTTTCGGCCTTACCGAGTTTCGCAAGCGTCGCAAAATTCCCAGCTAAAACACCTGATTAACAGTCTCACCGAGATGAACAAACTCGGTGTGAACAATGCCTAAATGTTTCGATATTTTCATCAGTTGAGGGTTTCGAGGGTCACCCTGAACGGGGTTGGTCGTCGATCAATATTTCACCGGCCCTAAAGCGCGAAAACCACTCGAAGACTTGCGATTTCTTACTAGCATCTTCTTTGTAAACCCTCTGAAGCATTACAAGAGTTTCCGCAGCCGCTTTTCCTAAAAGAAAACAAAATTTCCCGGCCGTATGTTGTTCCTTCATATCAAACATTGCAACAACAAAAAAACGAAGAATGATTTCGATGCCCTTGGGGAAAACAATTCATAGCAGACAATGCCGGTCGGCAAACTCACTCGAAAGGGGCGGTGCTAAGCGCTGCCAGCTGCGGAAGTTGGTGCTACAAGCGGCCCGCTCTTCAAAAATTAATTCTTGTTACTTTTGCGTCCCCCATTGTGCCAAAAGCTTTCTATATACGCCATGTTTAAAATAAAAAAAGACGTTTAAAACTCTCTGTAATGCCGAATTAGAGCGAAGCTCGTAAAGAGGACGAGGGGAGGGTATAGAGAGGAGGGTATCCACTCCTTATCACTACCCTCCCCTCCTCCTCTCGCTCCCTTAATCCTCCTCCCCTTCTCCTCCTCTCCTTGTCCTCCATCTCCCCTCCTCCTCTAATTCTCTTCCCCTCCTCCTCCCCCTCCCCTCCTACCTCGTGACGTCACTTGTGACCCTCCTGACGTCATCGTGGCCGTAGTGATCCTGGTGACGTCACTCGTGAAGGTCACGTGCAGGTCGTGATCTTTATTTTACCTTCACTGTGAAGGTCGTGACATTCACGAGTGACCTTTGTGACGTCTCTCGTGACGTCACTTGTGACCCTCGTGACGTCACGTGTGACGTCCTTATGAGAAACGTCCCATAATGCAACGCGCGGTTACGCCGACGGCGACGGCGGCGACGACGGCGACGACGACGGCGACGCTGCTCGAGCCGGAAAGGGGCGCCTAAGAGCTGCGCTTTAAAAAATGGCAACCAGTCAATTAGGCTCACTAGACCTCATGCGAAATTGCTTGGTGGTCTGAAAACACCGAAAGCGTTGCCATTTTAATGTTGACAAGCGTCGTCGGTACCGGAACACGGTGGCGGCATCGGAGACAAACGTACGGTGATGTGCGATGGCGCGGCAGCTGTATTTTCCGCCTTCCGACCATGCAATGTGAAGGAACAGTTTAAACAATCTAGCCCACCTGTCTGACGAAACTCTCTGGGGCCTGTGCACGCTGGCAACAACCTCGTCAAAGCAGCAGAGCAAGTTCTACACTTACGCTGTGGAAGCTTGCACACTGCGGGTTGTCGCCAGCGTGTACACAGCGCTCCGAGAGTTTCGTCAGCCAATTGCGGGAGGTTGTTTAAACTGTGCGTCCGGAGAATGAGAGGAGGAGGAGGGAGGGTACGGAGAGGACGGTGTGCCCCTCCTTCTCCTCCCTACCCTTCTTCCTCTCCTCCTCCGCTTTCTCTCTCTCTCCCCCTTTTCCATACTCCTCATCCGCTTATCCTCTTACCCTCCTCCTCCATTCCTCCTCCCCCTTTCCCCTCGTCCTTCGTGACGTCACTCGTGACCCTCATGACGTCACTCGTGAAGGTCACATGACGGTTGTGACCATCACGTGACATTCACGTGGCCTTCACAAGTGACCTTTGGGACGTCAAAACGTCCCATAATGCAACGGGCGGTCACGAGTGACGTCACTGGTGATGTCACTCCTTATCCTAATGACCCTGGTGACGTCACTCGTGATTCTCGTGACGCCACTCGTTACGTCACGAGGGCCTCGAGGGTAAAACAAAAAAGATCGAATGGCTGAAAATCTTGAGCTGTAGCTTAATGCTCTCACATGGCCGAAAATTCTCAATTTCCCGGGGGGGGGGGGGCGGCCCTCCTGGAAATGTTTTAGATTTCCCATTAAAGAGACGTCCCAAACGTGTGTAATCCCCTGGATAACGGAGGATAGTCATTCTGACGGCATAATACCTAAACAAATGTCTGCTTCTGTGACCCTATATAATTTAGCTGTCATTGCAGTTGTGATCAGTGAATGCCGTGGCTGAAGCGCACTGACCATAATGAATTGCTTCAACGTTTGTGAAAACAAAATGGGGCTTACAAAACGTATTATGTCGTCTACTTCTGTAGCCTGCAGGTCCGCTAGAGGCGCCACTGTCGCCATTCGCAGCTGCTTCCAATGGCTTTCGAAGTAATTTCCAGCACTTGTCTCTATCGTATTTGCTAATACTACGCAGAATCTTCGAACAGGACTGCACGAATAGTTAGGAAAATGTATCCACTCACCAGCTCTGGTAACTAGAGACCAAAGCTGGTGAGTGGATACATGTTTATTTATTTACTGAGCGCCAGCTATCGAAATGTGCGGGCACGAGAGCGCACAGATAAGTTTTTATTTATCCAGTGGGCGACAGCTACCGATATGCGCGTTACACCAGGGCGCTCAGATGAGATTAATGAGGTGCACCCAGAAGTTCCGGAGGTGATGGTACTTGCTTTTCCGAAGAGCTCGTTCGATGGGGGGAGCCCGGCATCGCCGGGGGGAGAGGGGGGGGGAAGGGGGGGAAGAGCTCCCTCCACCCCCTCCCTACCCCCAGAAAAAAAAATTGGGGGGATGGGAGGTTTGGGTTCCCCCCCCCCCGTAGTCGGCGTCTATGTCTATCGCATTCAGGTGTGCCAAATAGACACCACCACGTACCAGCCACGGCGTTGAATCGCTCATCAAGCACCAGGGAAGGCAGTAGCCACGAAGATTGGTGTTATGCGCACCGCAGAGGAATGTCTGACAACCGTGAGACTGTAGGGGTGATTCTGGCGCATTCTTATCGTATGTTTGACCCTGATGGGACTAGCTTTTATCGCACTGGTATCTAAAAATATCCAGTCTAAGACAGACTTAAAACAAAAGAAAAAGCTCGTTGATTTGTTTCCTTTGAGAACGCCACTGTCACCAAATTGCAGAGGCAACGAGTCACAGGGGCAACAAGTCATGGGAACAACCATGCCTGGTGTGCCACGTACAACTCCAGCAATAGAAAGGTGGCCCCGCCGCTTGCGGCAGACCAATCACAGACGAAGAAGGATACAGACGCGCCTTATGTCAATCCATGATTGCTTCTGGTAGCACCAACTTTTGTTGGTTGCCACGTGGTATGCAACGCACGGTTACTCTTCCTGGTGACTCGTTGCATTATGGTGACCAGTGTCACAAAAACAGCTTAAGGAACGCAGACCGTGGCGAGTCCCAAATATATTATTATCGCTCAGCTTCTTATAAGATTACGGCATAAGAAAATAAGAAAGTCAAATAATTAATCACTAAAAAAAAGCGTGAACACAACGAGCCATGACCTATATTTCTTACGCTGACGAGTATGATGTGTGAGTTGACATCGGCGCTACCCTGCACTCCTGGGAGTCGAGAGTGATACGGCAACAGGAGCTCACGACACATGGGTTGACAGCAGACGTATGCCTATCTCAAGTACTCTACTCAAGATACTGTATTTCAAATACTTGTTGAAGTACCTTGGTACCTTGCAAATACTTTTGATCAAGTGTATTTGATACTGTGTTTTAATTACATTTTTGTGTCTCTTTTACGCATTATCTCAAATACATTTGTGATATTCCAACATTTTCGGTGTTTTTCGGAATGAAGTGGCGTGGGCGTGGCACGAGCAAATATGAACATTCTTTCGAACAACCAAATCCTGTTGCTATAGGTCTGATAAGCTACGGTGACTTAGATTAAGCTCGTGAAAACATCGCTTTTGTAGCGATTGTGACTCATATTTGACCAAGTTTCATACAACGAAGACTTTCCCTCGCCTTCCCAAAGGCGCCTTTTGTTTCTTAAAGTTTTCCCAAAAAAGTCCTCAAACAAAAGGGGTGGTTTTACGAAAGTAAATATTGCCTCACTGGAGCCCTAAGCAGAACAGAAAACGACCCACGACAGCAATGCAGTCTTCAGTGTCAAGAAAATACCAAATATAAAAAAAATGGAAAATAAACACAAAAGGAAGACACTTTTTTATATCTATATTGCGATTAAATGCAAAGGTGCAAGCGAGCTGGCCTGGCTACGTCAAAACGTAGAGGTTTCTTTTCTTTTCTTTTTTTGTCGTCTGTCCGGCAATTATATCATGGCTCTCGCGAACACTGTATGTAAGCGAACATTGAGAAGCAGAGAACACGTCAGGAAAACGAACTACAAGAAGGATGACCTCTCAAAATGCCAACAAAATGTCCCCCAACGTCGAGTGCCTTTCTGAACACAACCTCCAACCTCCTTGAAGAAGGTACGACCAATGCCGTGGCTATTATATGGGCTCACTTTGTTATCCATTCACTCAATTCCGTAATCCAAGTTCGTTTACAGTGAACCCCCGATATAGGGAATATGGATTGTAGTTAAACGATGCGTCTAAGGTGCGCCGCAGGACCTGATATTCAGCAATGTCATTATAACTCAAGCGGCCTCTTTTTTTTTTTTTTTTCGTCCCATAAATGTTATGTAGCATGTATCAGTGATATCCTGCTCCTTATAGTTGGACTGCATAGAATAATCCTGTGATGGCTTTCTGTTTTGTTCTGTGCCGTTTTTGTGGTTTTGCGTGCTAATAAACCATTCTGGTAAACCAGATTTGCCCAAATGCATAATTGTGTTTGTCACTGACGTCAATACAAATTACGCACTGCGGAAGTATCTTCAAGAGTAATTGAATTACATTTCCAAATATTTTGTACTCTACTCAAGATACTTTACAGTGTAGGTAACTTAAGTAGTACGTTAAATACTTTATGAAACAGGTATTTAGTGACTTAACTAACATAGAAGTTTGCCTAGTTGGTATCTCATGATTATAAATTAAAACAGCGCAAGGACACGGACAAGAACAAGAAGGTAGTTGTAAGTCAGCACCTTGTTCGTCTACCTTCTTGTTCTTGTCCGTGTCCTTGCGCTGTTTTAATTTTTAATCATTAGTAACTTAGTAACGGACGGTTTGTTCTTTTCCATATATGAGAACCACATGAGCAAGTACTACAGTTAATCGACTGCATTGTTTACCGCGCCATTTCGTCAGTATTGTTAGATAGAAATTCTGATGTGAAACTTATGTGCTTTTAGTGCAGCCAATAAGGGGACACTCCCGTTAGGTGCATTGAACGAACACGATAGACACGTACTGTACACGTTAACTCCTTGTAAAATCCAAGGTGTCGTTTTGTCTCCAGCCGACTACCGCCAATTGTTGCGTGATTATACAAATGTTTTTCCGCAAAGCGCGCAAAGCATCGTCTTAGCGCCGCAGGTGCATGAACTCGAGGGGTGCACGAACACACGTTCATGATCGTGTCCTTCGCTTTCTGTTTTGACTTTCTAGGGTTGAATTGTTCGGGCCGGCTGTCTTCAAACGCTTTTGCTAGAGGGCCTGGTTGGGGTTCTGTCGCTGTCTCGATGGGCGGAAAATAAATAATTAAATATAGATGAAAAAATACTATGTAAAAAAGCCTAAATAAGCGTTAAATATGCAAATTCAATTAAGAGTAAAAATAGAAAAAAGTAATTTACGGTACATTACTGTATAACATCTACGTTATTTTGAAATAAAAATATTTAGCTAATTTTGGCATTACAATAATTGCGACACGGAAAACACACCGGGCATAAATCGAAACGCTTGGGGACTTTGGCATATTCAGACGGGTAGGAGACTAAACAGTCTGGTAAAAATAATGTGTGACAAAATGCAATCGCTATGACAGGAGACAAACCGCCGGATTACAAACCTCACTCAAATTGAGGGTCCCCTCAACTTCCTCGAGGAAGGCGTGAGGGCCGGCGTTGGCCAATAGGGACGGCGGATCTGTTATCGCGATTGGCCAGCGCACGCCCTCGCGCCTTCCTCGACGGAGTGGAGGGGCCCCTCAATTCTGAGTGAGGTTTGTGAATTCGGCGGTAAGCACAGTAGTACATGAGGACGCCAAAACAAATATGTTCCCATAGTTACGCGGACATATAACAAAGAATGGTGATGTTGGTGATGGCAATATGCAATAAAAAACTAAGATTTTTACATCATGCAATAAAAAAGATACAACACTATCGGTGGCATAGATATCACAGCGGATACAATGTGTTTGGTGCCCGTCGCAAGGCCGTTTCTTTACGCGTGCTGTCATTTCTGGACCGGCAGCAGTGGGCCCGGCGAAAGCGGGTCACGGGCCGGTCGGAATGCCTCCAAGGGCCGGATCTGGCCCGCGGGCCGGAGTTTGGTGACCACCGGTCTCAGACAACCGTGCGTGGGTTGAGGAAACATTGGTCAGCCTGGGAGAATATAAGACTTCATTCGTAGTGTGTTTGTATGTTCCCGCTATTCGCAACCGCTGCCCGTCGCTCGCCATCTCGCGGACGAACGGAGAACTAGAGGAGTGGGGACGGCGCTGGAGACGGTGGCAGGGAATGTCGGCCTCGGTGCTGCTCCTACCGCATAATTCTGGCCGGCATGTTCGTGCATTATGCAGTTTTAACGAGAGAAAAAAAAGCGAGTGCCTTAATATAGGAATTTTGTTTTGTTCCGCTCTTCGACACTTAAAACTCAGCATTTCCATTTTATTAACGCACGACAACATCTCCACTACCTGTGATTTGCGCCTGCACTGACCGCTTCGTATTTGTAGTCAATAAATTAACTTTTAGCACACTGACCAGCGTCAGCAAGCAGGCGCACGGGAAATCTTCGAGAATCTATTGCCGTCTCTTCCGCTATCTTGAAACTTCTGCCCTGCCATCTATAGGGTGTTGGAGTGGCGAATAGTCATCATCGACAACGTAATGACCGCGGGGCGTGGCAAGTCCCGAGCAAGTTATTAATTCTTCCGTAGCCCATAAGATGGCGGCATTGACCAATAAGAGCGGCAAATTACAAGTCACGAAGCAAGATGCATGAACATAACAAACAAAAATGAGTTTCTTAGGCTGTCAGTGACCGTTTTCGTGTGACGGTAGCCATGTTGAAATATGACGTAATTGGGTTGGGACACAAAAACGAAAGGAAATGGTTTAAACATAACTTCAATAAAAAGTACAAAAAGAAGAAAGAAAAAACAGACCTATTGGACCGAGCGCCTTGATTTCTAGCGCCTTCCCATCGGCAGGTGAAGTGATTTGCTATTTTTCCTCAACTCAGCTACGTGAAAATTCAACACGGCGGCCGCCATGAAAAAAGGTCTTATACACGTCACCTTCAAAAAGATCGCACTACTCGGAGCAGGGTTCACGCATGAGAAAATGTGTGACACCATTACAAATTAAAAAAAAAAGAACTGACTGCATGTTTGATCATTCTAACAAAATACGGTAGCTTTATAAGGGCTATTCACCGGACGCCACATCTGTGGGCGCTATTCAGAAGCGCATGCTCAGAACGAGCTCGAATTAGTAGACTGCTAAGAAAGCTAATCTAGATGGTGTAGAATGTAAGTTTCGAAAGAACTGTGGAAGCTCGCTGTCAGCACGCCCTCAGCAGTCACGCACTCAGCCATGGCAGCCAGTGAGTACTCCCCTATAGGGTGGGTGGTGCTCTTACTTCGGGTGGTGCCTAGCGCAGGATCACCATTAAGGCGGGGTCACACTGGTCTTAAATCATACAAAACTGTCCGCAAACACGAGTCACGGCGATATCCGTAGTTCGAATGTTGTGTACCAATAAGTTTCCTCCTCGAACCGATTGCTATGCGGAATTCGAAGACCGGATCTTGCGGTAACTCGCGTTCGAATCTGTTTGCGGACTGTCTTTTGTATGATGTAAAAGCAGTGTGACCCCTGCGTTAGTCTTTCAGTGCCTGGGCTGGGTAAAGTGGTGCAAAGGGCATGGTTTTGTATGGAAACAGATAACGTCATACCATTGTCCCCTTGTAACGCTGCACACGCTTCCCTTCAGCACCACCCGGATACAAAGCCATGGCGCTTAATTTTCTGGGTGACCATGAGAGAGGAAGAGCTCTTTTTTGCCTTTTCACTTCTTTTTCGTTCCAGTGCGCTTTTTCCATACCACCTGTTTCTGCTCCTCTCTTCCTTGCCTTTTCCACCCTCTCTGCTGCGCGCGCTTCCTGACACCACCTGCTTCTGCTCCTTCCGTCCCTGCGTGCTGGATCCGTAGATCAGTTAAGGTGTATCCACACGACGGACCGGGCCGCGGACCGATTGATCACGTGATGCGCGGCCGCGGGCCGCCCGGCTGCAATGAGCATCCACACGGCGGACCAAAAGAGCAGACAACAGAGCGAACGGGCCGGTCTAACCCTCGACCTCACAGCTCCATCAGACGCATGCAGCGAGCTGCTTTGAGGCTATTTGTAAGGAGCCAAGATGAGGTTGAACGAAAGAGACGTTTGGCCGCGGTGGCTCTGGCGTTGACTATTGAGGACGAGGAGGACTTAAGTGAACCTGAAAGGGCATGCTGGATGAAGCCCTGGATGTGCAGGAAAGATCTTGGTCTGCATAGTCTACTCTTTTCGTCGCACAACAAAAGGTTCGTCCTCTTCGTCTTCAACAGTTGGTGGTCAACAGCCAGCTTGTTGCCAGACTTAGCGCTTCAATTATACTAAAAACGCCGCGGTCCGCCGCCAAGGTTCGGGCGAGAAAAGTCGCTTGGCATTTCTCAGAAGCGCGGGCCGCGGACCGCCGGCGGACCTCGAAAAACGGTGACGTAAGATCACGTGATGCGCGGCCCGCGGACCAAAACAGCAATTTGGTCCGTCGTGTGGATACACCTTTAGGAGCGCACTCGGCTTCAACGCCGGTGACCGGGGTTTAGTGCCTGGCAACGGTTGCCGTTTTTTTCAAGATTGTTTAGTGGTTACTGTCGGACCGACCTACACTTTTCGTTCTTACGCGGCTTCTGAGGTTGGGTGGTCGTATAAAGCTAACGCTTTAATACGGCTTTAAAACTGGAGCAAAATGTGCATTATGAAAAATCGAGTGCTCTTATCCTTGATGATGGACATTCCATTGAACGTAACTGTCATGCATGTTTGCAGTGGTTCTGCAGGGGCCTGTCGCTCGTGCATCAGATTGAGATTTTTTTTCTTTTTGCAGTGATGGAAGTTGCAATCGATCTTTTGTAGCAGGTTCTGTAGCAGGCAAAACATTGGTTTGGAGCAGTCACTGATCATTTTGGAGCGGATGCCAACAGCTATTAGCACATCACTTGAAACTGAAAAAAGTGGTTACATCGCTAAATGAGTTTATCTTTGATAACGACTGAGGATTCCTCGTTCATACTGGAGCGTATTACTTATTACCTTTTGTAATAAAAGATAGGGCACCGAAAGAACGCAGAGTGTTCTTTTTAGAAATAAGGCTCTAGTACAAAGAAAGTTCTTTTTACAATGGGCACTAAAAAAGTGGATGAAAAATAAATCACTTTAGCACAACGCTTCGGTTGAGATAAATTTTTTTCCCATCGTCCTTTTACAGCCGGTAGTTTGTTTAGCTTGTATATATACGTTCTGTAAAATGCCTGCAAAGACCAGCTCTATGAACCTACGAAACTCAAGACTTTAATATTATGAACTGCCAAAATCACCCCAAAATATTATGAAAACCTACACTGGTGCAAGTGACACTGCTCTTTAACGGCGTTGGAACCAAAGTGAAGTAAAAGTTTTCTGTTATTTCGATCGACAACTGCACGGGAACATACTTGGCTACCATTAATCCAAATATAGACCCGGTTTATTTTTTTTTCTTGGGGCAGATTTTTAATTTTGAAATTTAACCAACCATTAAGAAAAAAAATAGACCTGGATAAGTACTGCGCGTAGTTACTCATCCTGTCGCGCTAACCCAGGCGCTCACCGCTGCAGCTAGCACTCCGGTGCAGAGCGGTGAAGCTGGACACGCGCTCGATGGTGAGAGGCGGAACGGGGGCATGTGGCAGGCATAATAATTAAGCGATCTCATCAAAATTACAGGACCCTGGTTTTGTCTGATCACGATAGCCCGCAATTCTACAATTTGGCAATGTTTGCAATGCAGAGGGAATGGCAACCCAATGGCAATCCTCCCATCGCCGACATCGTCTGGAAATTTAGACGATGTCGGAGATCACTCCGCCAGAGCATCAACCAATCAGCGCGATTGACGAGCAATCTCAATACTTCGTCTCAACTTAATTTAAAGCACCAACGCTCCTACGAGCCAATGGGACCAACCAGCGTCAAAGAGCGATATCATGGCTTTCGCCCACGTTCCCGTACATGGAACTGCATCGACTAAACGAAACAAGGCAGCGAGTGTCCCGTGACTTGCGCTTTTAGTATTTGTTTGTGGTTGTATGTGTCCGGGCTTTTGACTGTACTCTGACCTAAGATAAAACAAATTATACAGTGAGTAGAGACGCTCTGAAATACATGTTTGCACCATTTTGCTTAGCAAAAATGGCACTTTGGCGCGAGATGTACCAGACGTTTGTTTATGGCGCAATTTTCCGCAAATGGCGCAGCACTTCCATCACTGCTTTTTGTTTTATAGGGCTGTGAAGTTTCCAAATCGGGTGTATCTTCAGTACTCTCTTTGATAATTTTGTTATCGCTAAAAATGCGTCGAGAATTGCGAAAGTACAAGATAGTTTCCCATCTAGATCTCAACTGTCGAAAATTCCTTTCTTAAAAACCGATTCCATGAGCCGCCAGACGAACAAAAAAAGAGAAGAAAAATCCTTCGAAATAACGTTCATTTCGGCTGCGCTATTACAACACATGTTTGTTGATTGAATAAGTTTTAAAGTTCGCGAACGTTTCTTCTTCTGGATTTCCTTTGTTAAACCGCTAGTGCCGGCTGTCAGTCAGGCAGACGTGGGGAAAAAAACGTATATTAAATTTGCAGTTTATGTAGCTCCTGCAAACTGCAAATAATCTGATAACCGATAGCTTGCAGGATTAAAAAAATTAAAATTGTCTTGCGAACACTAGCGCCGGTTTAATGGAATGGTACTGAAGATTTGCGTTCAACGCTTCCTTTTATCGCAATGTTGGTGAGTTCTTGAGGCAGTTAGGCAAAGGGAAATTCCACTCAACCTTCTAGCGAACAACTACAACAGTAACGACAACGACAATGACGACGACGACACCGACAACGAAAACGATGACGGAAACCACAACGATGACGACAACAACAACGACGACAACAACAACGTTAAAAACAACAAAACAAAACAAAACACAAACTACTACTACTACTGCAGCAAAAAGGAGAGGAAGAATCCTGATACCACCTGAGTCGGGTATGATAAGGTGACAATATTTTGTCAAAACGACACGAGGATTTTTACTAGAAGTGCAATCATCAATGGCGTCATTAGTTCTATAGCAAGCTGCCAGTGGGTTAGGAGCAGGGCTGGGCAATATCGCGATGGAAATGTATCGCGATAGTATCTCGGAGATATTTTCGGGTATATGTGTCTTTGTATCGAGATACATTCGGAAAATGTATTTCTATCCCAGTAGTGAAATAGATTTAAGATGTATCGCTTGTATCGCGATACTTCGCCAGACTTAGGCATCTCGTTATATGCGTTGTCCTTTTTAAGGTAAATTTAAAAGATAAAAACATCTGTATGGTGCAAGTTGCTTTGTATCTTATAATATGAACTAGCCCCATAATAAGATCCATCTCAGTCACCGACATTTAAAAAAAAACTGGATTAAAAAAGGTTACGGGTAAAAATAACAAAATCAGCTCCTCCCGCAAGGCCCTCCACTCTTTCCGTTTCAGCAGAGGGAACGCTGTAACAGCGTTGAGTGAAGAAAACGTACGGTCCTGTTGTCCAGTCTCCCCACATTATGGCATTATGGGTGACTCAGAAGCTTATAATACGACAGTTTGAGATGCGCCCTCACGGCTAAACAGGGTTCCTTTCGGGCAAACGCCTTTTGCCCAGCACAGTACGCAATCTTTACCGTTCTGTAACTATGTGATAAAACGGAGGTGACATGCTTTCTTTAGCGGCATTCATGATACATAAAGAGTTCGAGGTAAGGGGAGCAGTATAAAATGAAACAAAAAAGGATCACAAGCATAAATTACAATTCATATTTGCAACGTACTACACCCTCCCCACCTAGCCCAGTTCGGGATCAGATGTATTTCTATAAGCACCCGTATCTGTATTCCAAACTACTTTTCCGCCGGTTTTGCAGAACTATCTCAGGGATATCCCGTTGCATAAAAGACAAATGTATCTCAGTATCTGTATTTGCCAATACGTTCTGGAGTACCTCTGCCCAGCCTTGGTTAGGAGACAGCTCGTGCGACCGTGCGAGGCTTATGGACCGTGGTACAAAGATAACGTCTCCAGCGTGTCTGCAGCTGCTAAGCAGGTGGTGTTGCCATCCCCAAGCACGTTGTGTTTGCTTCAGACCAGATATCTACACCATTGTACGCAGTACAAGAAAAAAATATGCTTCATAATTTAAAGACACTCACTGCAGTAAGAATTGTCGCAACCCAGAGCTATCAAACTGAGGGGAGTTATTTGTGTTGTGCTAGGGAGCAGAAAAAAATGAAAGACGTTAACAATCCCCTGTAACGCCGAATTAGAGCGCAGCTCTTGAGGAGGAGCAGGGGAAGGTACGAAGAGGAGGGTACGCTATTTTCTCCTCATCCGTACCCTCCCATCCTACTCTCCTGGTCCCCTCCTATTTAGTGGGAAGCTTTCACAAAATTTCCCGCTAAATTTAGCGGAAAAATCCCCAATAAATTTAGCGGGGAAGTTTTCCCGCTAAATTCGGGGGAATTTTTTCCGCTAAATTTAACGGCGAGGAATCTTTCCCACTAAATTAGCGGGGCATTTTTTCCGCAAAGTTTAGTGGGAATTTGTTTTGCTAAATTTAGCGGGTAATTTTTCTATAAATCTAGCGCGGAAAATTTTCGGCTACATTTAGCGCGGAATTTTTTCCGCTAAATTTAGTGGGGAATTTTTCTGCTAAATTTAGTGGGGAAATTTACCCATAATGCAACGCGCGGTAACGTCACGAGTGACCCTCGTAACGTCACACGCGACGTCACGCGTGATGTCATTATGGGAAACGTCCCATACTGTAACGCGCGGCCACGCCGACGGCGACGCCATCGGCGACGCTGACGCCACTCAAGCAGGAAACGGGCTCTAGAAGAAAGCAAGATATTAGGTCACGATTATCAGCTGGGAGGGATAATACGGTTCACCGAAAAAGTAACAGCCAAGCGTACAGCACAAACTGTTCAGTACTGTGAGCTTTCCTAACAACAGGCAACATAGTCAGGTACGAACTATTCGCGACTCCAGCTACCTATTGGGGTTTCCACTATGGGGAAATATGGCGCTCTCGTACCGTTCCATATCTTGCAGCTAAACGCACATCGCTTAGGCTTTGGTAGGCAAGCATTGAACTCAAAATGGCTTCCGTCGATTTTTATTTACCACGTTTCAAACCTGCTGCGATGTGTTGGCGTAAACAAACTTCCAGATGCTCGACCCTCTTCGGGGAAGTGATGGAAGGACTGCGGTGCTGATGAAAGGTCGATGAACGCAAAATGTCCGGTTCACGCGGTAGCGTAGGTTGCGTTCAGAGCGATCCCGGGCAACACGTTCATATGACAATAACGACAGAATTACCGGAACAACAGTTCCATCGCGCCAACCGCCGACAACGTGTAATCACGGAAGCAAGAAGGGACGAGCGGAAATCGCGAAAGAAACCGTTTCGCTCAGTTCAGTGTTTTTTCACTAGGTGCCGCTCGTTTGTCTGGAGTCGCGAATACAGTATAAACACCGATACTCTTTCTTACCTTTGCGTGGACAACAAAGACGGCTGCGAACCCGGGCGAACAGCAGTAGCAGGTCGTTCAGCTACACGTGCATTCCTTGGCAAGCACGCCAACGCGGGCTGTTTACAAGAAAGTCCGCGTTTGCCCGTATGAGTACTGCGCGTGCACGGGAGCCAGATTCACGTGAGGCAATGTATCTGCGCATGCGCTGTGAAGATCACAGCGCCACCGGAGAAGCACGGCGTCTAGGCAGCGGGTTGGTGTATAGAGTCGCAGCTGCGGAAAGAACATATGGAATAGAGGTGTTTGAAGGGCCGTCCGTAAATCGTCAGGAACTGAAAACAATCCAATTGAATCTAACTAGAAGGCGAAAAAATTCCTTTGGTTAAAAGCCCCTTCGATTATTCGTCGGTTCCTTTCGACAGAAACAAAGCACCTCGAGACAGATTACGCTAGCGTATTATGAAATCTCTCGTAAAGGGAGGCCTCTCTTAAAATAATAACACTAAAACCCTCTCACAGTGATAACAGCGGGAGACGACGCTCTACGACGTAGCCTGAACATGAAGAACGCGTTCGTTGACAAGTTGGGTTCGCCAACATCTGGACTAATCTGGACTCCAAAACTTTTGAACCTCAAGTGAAAAAAAGAACATGTAGCGCAGGGTTTGCGAGAGAAACATTAATAATGGTGGGCTGCGGTGGCTGCAAGCTGTTTAGCAGCAATTCGTGTCCGCCCTTCTGGTCGGTGGGAATATGAGGAGCTGTTCGCTTGCGTGGCAACGGGAATTGATACATCGAGGGTGAGGCCCTCCTATATAAAGCGTGAAGGCAGTGAGTCGGCACTCCCATCGCGCGTTTCTCTCGGCGTGTGCTGCGGCTACCTTCGCCGAGCCGGGATGCGAGTCGCCAGCTGGAAACCCGTACGTAACCCCGGAAGGTTCAGGGACTCTTCGGACGTTTATTTGTTAGAATGACGACGGAACCTGACGCGTTTTCGTTTTCCGAGAGGACCAGGGGACGGGTTAGGGAGAGGGTGAACGTTTTCCCTAATCCTATATACACGAAGCTTTTCAATACGAAAATAGCTTTTTTGCGCCATAAAAAACTAGCCGTCCTTCCTCATAGGAAAAAAAAAACTTTAGTAAATAGGAGGGTTTAAATAATGGTTCAAGTGTTAAAAAAAGGTTTTACACGTTAGAGGTAGCTTTAGAAGGGCTTGAGCCTCTTTGTCTTTTTTCTTTCCACGGCGAATGATGTGGCTGATGCAATGCACTTTCTGCCTGGATTCATGTTGTTTTTTTTCTTGCCCGAAGAGAGAGAGTGAATGCGTTAACAATAGCATGTGGACGCATTCAGCTAATATTTGACGAAACCTAGATCTCCGCCTCCATATTAGAAACCGAAGTTTGTACTTGACCCCACTCTGCGTTTAAAACACCAGTTTACTAGCGTGCCTACAGTTAACTACGCGTCTTTGATCAGCTTAGGCAATGTAGGAATCGACTGGTTTTGCAGTCTAATGACTTTTTCAATCTCATTCACATGGTCCTCCTGTTCTAAGTTGCTCAAATGAAGATAATGCAATGGTCATTTTGTGCATTACGAACCGAATATGTGGATATACCACAAAGTGCGAATAATATAAAAAAATTACGACCGGCATCGTCTAACTGTACAGGGCTTATCATGTCAGCCCACAAAAAAAAGCAACAAGGAGAATGATGGCCTGCCAATGACACACTGTCCAGTGGTTGCGATTTTTACTGGGTAGTATTGTATGCGTCACCGAAAAAAGTAAAGAAATACGTAACTCGTAACTTGCAACAAAAAAGAACGCGTTACCAACTTACCATACCTCAAAATAAAAGGAACGCGCTACCGTTAGCGTTACCTATAAAAAATAACGTACGTCACTTTTCCGTTAGTTTAATTTAAAAAACTGACGGCAACAGTTTGTTTTTGTTTTGTTTTTTGGCGACAGCGTTTTTCGACACTAAGACCAAGGGCGTGGACGCTGGGGTTTTTCTAAAGTGGGAAGTTTTGCGTGAGGAAAAGACATTGGAAATTTTGAAGGTATGCGGGTTGAGTGCAATAATTAATGACTTGACGCCTGCTGTAGAAACCCAAAAGAAATTTAAGTGTACTTCTTAACGATTTTGGTAACATGTAACTAGTAACGTAATTCCGTTACGCGTTACTTGAAATAAGTGACGCAAGTACGTTACTTAATTGCTGCAGTTTTGAAAATGTAACGAGGATGTTACTATATTACCGAAAAAAGTAACGCCTTACCGTTAAGGTTCTTACTTGTAACGAGTTGCCGACAACACTGGTACTGGGGCACGTCAGCATAGCGCTTCGCCATATGCTGAGCGTCCTCAGACTTGTCATATGTCTGGCCTTGTAAATATGACAGTGATTGATTAATTGCTGCAAAACACATGGAAATATACGCAATAAGCGTCAAAACAACATGACGGAGTCAGCTTTTTTGCAAAATTATTTTAATATTTGAAATTGACATGCGTCTTTCCCACCGAAATTGAGGCCCAGCTATTTGGGCTGACAATATAGCTTTTTCATTGATAACATGCTGC
Organism: Ixodes ricinus; assembly: GCA_037355805.1. Classification (NCBI taxonomy): domain Eukaryota; kingdom Metazoa; phylum Arthropoda; class Arachnida; order Ixodida; family Ixodidae; genus Ixodes; species Ixodes ricinus. The sequence goes on along the minus strand of JAZHYW010039216.1, from coordinate 6,759 downwards.
GGGTATCGGACCCCGAGAACGCGTGCTCATTCCGTACACAAACTGGTGGTACGAACTCACGCTATAAACCTTTCCAAAAAAGGGCTCCTGGACGGTTCCATTTTCATTGTTCGTGCGTATGGCGTGTGATTAGCTCGGTTTTCGAAGCGACGAACAAGCGTGTGCTGGGTTGAAGGGGCGTAAATCCATTCGAATTACGGAGGGAGACATACCGTATGCTGTGGCATCCATTTTATAAATAGCTATTTATTAGAAAGAAAAAAAATAGAGCCCTGCTCGGAGAAAAATGTTTAAAAAAAAACGTAGCGCAGAAAGCAAAAAAAAAAAAGAACTGGCTTAGTTTTCTGTATAGGCCAACGGCGCTCTTTAAGGGGTATCCACACGAAGGAGAACTCCGCGGACGGATGTCGTGACGTCAGCAACCCGGGAAACTCCGTCCTCGGCTCCGCCGCGTGCACCTCCAGAGCTTTCGTGCTGATGGAACGAAGCCTCCGCGCCTCCGCCACGGAAAAGAACGGCGCCGCGAGGCGTCAAAAAGGGATGACGTATGCCTCACGTGATGCGCGCTGCCCGGAGGAAAGGGCGGATTTCTCCTTCGTGTGGATACCCCATTATGGGGTATCCACACGAAGGAGAAATCCGCCACTTCCTCCGCGGAGCGCGCATCACGTGCGACATGCGTCATCCCATCTGACGCCTCGCGGCGCCGTTCTCCTCCGTGGCACGTGGCGGAGGCTTCGTTCCATCAGCACGAAAGCTCTGCAGGCGCGTGGCGGAGCCGAGGACGGAGTTTTCCGGGTTGTTGACGTCACGACATCCGTCCGCGGAGTTCTCCTTCGTGTGGATACCCCACAGGGGTATCCACACGAAGGAGAACTCCGCGGACGGATGTCGTGACGTCAACGACCCGGAAGCTCCGTCCCCGGCTCCGCCTCCGTGCACCTGCAGAGCGCTTGTGCTGACAGCACGAAGCCTCCGCGCCTCCGCCACGGAGGAGAACGGCGCCGCGAGGCGTCAAAAAGGGATGACGTATGTCTCACGTGATGCGCCCTCCGCGGAGAAAGGGGCGGATTTCTCCTTCGTGTGGATACCCCTAAGGGTATCCACACGAAGGAGAACTCCGCGGACGGATGTCGTGACGTCAACATCAGCGGCAAACTCCGTCACCGGCTCCGCCGCGTTGCACGCGGAGCTTCGTGCTGTCAGCACGAAGCGTCCGCGCCTCCGCCACGGAGGAGACGCGCCGCGAGGCGTCAAAGGGATGACGTATGTCTCACGTGATGCGCGCTCCGCGAAGGAAGGTGGCGGATTTCTCCTTCGTGTGGATACCCCATTACTAACAAACCCGCGCGGCGTGCGGATGAACGCGCAATTCCCGCATGAGGTGTAGGTACTGCTCGTGCGCACGAATCAGACTCGCGTGAAATGGAGCGTCTGCGCATGCGCCCTGCCAATACACAATCAGTGACGACTGATAATAACGTTTATTTTAACGTTATTGCCTTTATTTTAACGTTATTACGTTTCTTTTAATGCCTTGTGTCCTGTATCGGCGTGAGCATGCATGCAAGCAGTGGTGTATGTACAACGCTTTCGGATCGCCTGTAGTCCATTCGCAGATTTTGCTGCTTTTGCTCCTGCAACGACAGACCATGGAAGAAAGAAACGAAAGAAATAGGTCTCGAAATATATCAAGTGGGTATAAAAAGGTTAAAAAAAACTGAAATGGTGCAAACAAACTCGCCAAGGCCGGGTCCTGCTAGGACCGAGCGGTCGTGTGGTGGAGGGACGACTAGAACCAGGTGCGGGACAGAATTCCAGACTCGCATGGACGATTGTAGGGGATGCGAAAAAACGCACTTGTCCTCCAAGCAAGACCTCACCCACCCGGACATAAATTAAAAAAAAAAAACAAGGAGCAATGAAAAAAAAAGTGGAAGCCGTGTACAACTTCCCGTAACGCCGAATTAGAGCGCAGCTCTTGTGGAGGAGGAGGAAAGGGTACTGAGGGTCACGTGTTCTCGGGGGGGGGGGTCACGTGACCTCGGGGGGGGGGTATCACGTGACCTCACGGTTACGTCGACCTCGACGGCGACGCCGACGCCGCTCAAGCCGGAAACGCGCGCCTAAGAGCTGCGCTCTAAAAATGTTTGACGCATGGTTTCTTCAAAATGTAATTGAAAAAAAAATAACGTTCGTACATACGCGAGTAAGAAAATACTTAAAAATGCAAGATGTCTCTATCTGTAATCCACAAAAAAGATGGAGACGAAGGAAAAAAAGCTATTTGCCGATTCCACCAACCCGAAACGCACACCCGCTTCTGAGAACGGCGCAGTCCCCCGGCATCAACAGTCACAGGTGATGAATCCCAGACTCCAGCCCCGGGTAGTAAGTTGGCGAAACTGACCGAAAAACAACTTTTTTCCCTTCAGGTCGGCTTCCAGCGATACTTGATCCTGACATCGTTTCCTTTCAACAAACTCGCTATACCGCCCTCTTATTTTGGTGTCCTCTTGCATCCACCTCTCCGTCAAGATGTTTCACGCAGTGTCTTTCTTGTGTGGTTCTTCAACCTTTGGATCTTCAACCTTATGTTGGCGGCATCTGCCCGGGCCGTGAGGACACCCCGATAACGATCTTCACAGGGAGACCAGGCGCACGAAACTTCGGCAGCGTAAAACAATTGTGTTGCTTGTATGTTTAGCAAGGCCTGGTGTTGATCCGCCTCCACGGGTGACCGGCCTCTTAACTTTAGATGAGGAATTTAGCCAGTGCAGTACAACCGCGTACCTGGGGTTTTTTAATGTGCATCACGCAGTAGTGATTATACGAACGCGTGACGGTACGAAACTCATCCAGATCGAAACGGGTAGAGGGTGGGGTCGAACTTTGGCAGCATAATTTGCATTCCTCTTGTATTCTCTCCGACTTTCCGACCTACTGAGTGCGCAGAAGTTTAAGCATTGCTGGACTTCACAGCAGTTATTCTTGCTGTCTTAGCTCTCTCTATACTCCGTTTCACCTTACGATGGACCGCAGCAAACCCTGCGAGATTTTGGAGCCCAGTGACCTTCGGAAGTGGCACGGTGACGCGCGGAACGCGTGGTCAAGTGGCACGTCCACAGCGTCGGGTCAACTGGGATAGAGCCCGGAAGGGCTGTAATGGGAATTATTTTTGTTTCGAGCCGGGTGGCAACGCCACCACTCTGACTGCCTGAACCGCCATGAACACCTGTTGTGACAACCATGATTGTAAACGTGTGCCAATATAATCATCTGAAAGAACTGCAGTGCGCAAGTTAAGTCTGGTCTTCCTTTACTCGATATAGACATTGTTCATAAAAAGAATTCGCTTTTTGAGAAGACGGAAACGAAGAGGTGTTCCGCATTAGTTCCTACAGGCAGACCGGAGTGAAGCAGCCAAAATGGAAAGGCCTGGGATATCTTTTCAGGAGGAATCAAAGCGCTGCAGGAAGGGTAGAATCACAACCATCACACAGAGTTGTGATGGAAGAGTGAAACAGCCCCTCATTCGAGGGCCGTAAAAGAGCGAGCCTGTTCTCTCTAGTCGGCCTTGGGAACGCGGCTCCCGTGTCACGATAATTAACCAATTGCATGGACGATTCACAAAATACCCGCCTATGAGTGGTAGTGATCACCCTTTAAAGAGGTTGGGGAGCTGTGTGGGCGTATAGGACAAGGGGGGGGGGGGTTGAGGAGATGAGACTAGGGCGTTCGCCTGTGGACAATGCAATTCCGAGAAACCGAATTCACACCAAGTCGTCAACACAACCGATTCGCGGACCATAACACAGTCTCGCCACCCTACGGACAGGAAAAGGGGCGTCTGACACCACCCAGTCACTGCCGGCTTTGGCTTTTCCTTCACACGTGACATCCCGCACACATGATTAAGAGCTCGCCACCTACTCCCCCTTCTTATTGTGTCATAGCTGACCAATATGGGTCAAGCAAAAACAAAAATATATTAGCAACTTTTTCCATAGAGGACATTGATCGCGGCAGTCTATCTAGTGGGAAGAAAAGAGTACCCCCTGACGACTTTGTTTATTGGGACAACTCTTCTCCCTGTCGTCATGAACAATCTCCTGCTTTAAAAATTCATCTTGTCGACGAATCCACCCTTAACTGATATCTTACATATATGCCCATTTTTAAATAACGATAAATGTGTCCGGGAAATCCTAAATTTCATCAGGTGAATGCAAGTTCCTGATGGACATAGGGAACAGCACGCTAAACCTCATTTTTAGTGAACTCTGATAGAGCATACACACCATGCATTACTATCGAGCTCTAAGTTGTATTTTTAGGTTCAGGTTACGATAGCTAAAACTATCGGTAATGAATGCACCGATAAATGGCAGGACCAAGAAGAAAAAAATAAGCACGGGCAAACATTCACTGGTACAGAAAACGGGTATAGAGCCTAAATTTATCGTCCACGTTGATGAATCAGTAGGTAGGTGTTTATCATTATTTGTCCCCGGAGATCGATTGCTATTGGGGCTCTGCATATTTGGAGTTTGTTTTAGGGGCATTTATATTTCGTGGTGTACTTTTCATAAATATTGAGTTTTTTGTTTTGTTTTTAAACTTCGTATTTTTGAAAGTGAATTTATCAGCTTTTTCAAGGGGGCACACTTCCACATATTCTCGTCTACATATATATTCTCGTCACACACAAAGGGGGACCGCACCCCCTGACTGCCCCGGGATTTACGCCGGTGGTTGAGGAGATCGCACGCTGGGCTGTGGACTTGTCAATATTGGAATGGTTTATACCCTGTTCATCTTTGAGCTGAGAGCGCAGCCAAAGCTACAAGATCGAGCAGCCCCCGCTATTGGCTTTGAGACATGCACCCCTAGCGTGCGATTGTTCTGAGGAAGAACGCTTCAAAGCATCGACCTCGACCTCTCGTGCTTGTTGCATCGACTGCAGTGTCTCGGCATTAGGTTGAACGAAGTATATCAACGCAAATATTTTTGTACGATCTTCAAAAGTCTGTATTGTTAAAAGACCCCGCATAGTAACGAAGCCTCTAACTGCACAGCATACCTTCATTTATGAAGTGCATGATATTCAGAGTAAAGGCTGGTTCACATAGGGGTGTTTCCTTGCGCTTTTTTACGTTACGTACAAGTCACCGGAACATCAGTGCCTCGGATGCCCGTGCAAGTCTACTCCTTGAACAGGTCATTACGTATCTTGCGAAGCACAGATGTCTCGGTGGTTTTTGGCGTAAGCCTGCGTAAGCTTTCGTAACATAACCCAACGTAAGATAACGGTGCTGCGTGGACGGACCTTAAATGCGAAATTTTTATGTTTTTACCCAGAGGTTTGACCTTAAGAATTTGTATTCAGAACGTGCTTTTTTTTCTTTTCAGCCATTTTTTATGCATAATCGAATAAACTACTTCCATAAATCCGACACCGCACGCGTTGCATTCTGGGAACCTGTGGGCCAGGAGTGGAGCGCATATGTATTTTGCTGCCCACTGATTCCCACAATGCATAATGTGGAATTACGCCGCAGTGAGGTGCTTCCAGTTTTTGAATAATTCTACTGCTCTCTCCTGCTGGTACAACAGGTCAAAACAGCATTCCGGATTAGTAACGCACCAGACATAGAAGGCTAGGTGTACAAAGTTTTAAATTTCGGGGATGCTTGCAATGCTTAAGCTATTGCTCAGAATACGCCCTACCCGTGTTCTGTATAGACTTCGACTTGACGCTTTCATTATGCTCTTAGTTAGGTAAGAGAAAGCGTAGATTAACGCTCTTTTACTGAAGGATCTCGACAAGTGTAATGAACCTAATCAGTAAAGTGATGTGGAAGTTTAAAACAAATTGTGCTTCATGCCAGGAGGGCCAAGATGTGCCGGCCACGAACAAGAAGGCGGACGACTTGCAAGCGCCAGGGCAGCATGCGGCCAAGTCGATGCCGGGACCCGACGGTGCCCTCAGCTGGTTCATGGCGGCGCTCTGCTTCATCGTGACGACGCTCTTCATGTGCATATTCCGCACCTCCAGTCTCCTCTACACGTCGTTCATGACCACTTTCCAAGTGTCGAGAGGGGAAGCATCGCTGCCCATCTGCATCTTCGAGGGCTTCACTAATCTCTCCGGTGAGGAAGATTCCAAGTGGTACTGGCTGCGGTAAAAAAATGAAAGAAACAGCTCAGAAAAAAAATATTATAGTCATTGACACGTGTAAGAACGACAGGGCCCGTCTTTGGAACGCCAGGCCACCAGCATGACCTCCATGCCGTCCGCCGTGTTTTGACTGCGCGCGCGCGTGCTCCGAGTGCACGAGACACTCAAGCGTTCTTGAAGAAACGAAGCTCGTCCTCAATGCCGTTCTCACCTTGTCAGTGATTATAGACCGTTTTTTTTTTCGTCGGCCGCCATGTTGAAGTTTGACGTAGCTTAGTTTTGACGAATTAGCAAATCACGTTCTTGGCCGATTAGGAGACGCTAGAATTCAAGGGTTCGTGCTAATGGTTTTACCTCTTCCTTGGCTATACATTTTCACTGCAGTTATGCTCAAACCATTTACTTTCGTTTTTGCCGCTCGACCTTACTACGTCACATTTCAACATGTCAACCGTCAGGCTGAAAACAACCTATAGACCAACTCATCGCAGTGACGTCACGCCCCTGCGGTGGCGCTGCTGTCTGTACTGCACATGCGCAAACGCTTCACTCCTCCCGAATTCGGTGTCTGCGCATGC
>JAZHYW010039215.1:0-38535 GCA_037355805.1 Ixodes ricinus | reverse complement strand
ACTGCTTGAGACAGCAGCCTTATAATGTAATTATATTCATCGCATGACTTAAATACATCACTTACCGGATATCATCCCGAGAGAAAACACGAGAAACGTGATCCCGGTGGCGAATAATGATACGATGCATCCAATTGACATCATTAGTCCACCAAAGATGACCACCCTTCGAATTCCAAACGAATGAATCATTGGCCCAGATACCAAGCCTGCAATAATTGAAAAAATAAGAAACCAGAGATGATTGTTACTTTTATTGCTTTCTGTTTTCACTAAGAATCTGAATAATGTTCAGGTGCAAGACCAACCTTATTAATGCCAGTTTATCTTGCGGTCACTCGGCACCGGAAATCACTGCACTTTGCCACATTATTACTATATCAGCCCCCCAAAAACATTTTTTACCAGCCCACGACAAATTAATGCTGCAGTCTGTCATAAACAAATGACGCAATAGCGTGATAGTGAGGCAAGGAATACCACCTGATGCTCCGGTAGATAATCAATTAACATGGTATTTATGGAGTACAGATTCTTTTAAGAACGAGTACCGTACCATAATACTGACCAGCAGTGGTTCAGGAACGACGGCTGGTGGGTAATTAAACCGCATATATGCAGACACGTTCTTTAAAATTAAGCGTAGTGACAGGTTCAAGATGGCTCTACCGTATTGCATCCACGAGCGCCATGAAGAAGCACTCCTCACCAAAACATTGACCTTTGCGCCCTGTGTCGCTGTTTTCTTCGTGTCTCGGTCCGCGTTTTTTTCGGCACTTTATACCCTATGCAATGTAACAACTGGCCCATCTAAATGCATCATTTACCCTTGTTTTTAGACTCATGTACTGCAGTTTTAAAAACTCTTTTTCATTGTGACCAGCTTGGCAAAACCACCCCAAAGTTCGTAAAATGAAGGTTTTCACCTCGCCTTTCCAAAGGCACCTTTTGTCTCCTAAAGTTTCCCCAAAAATCCGAAAAAATATGGTTGGTTTTACGGAAGTTAGGATTGCCACACTGAAGTCCAACGCAGACCGGGAAACGACTTACGACAACGATGCAGACTTGAGTGTCAAGAGAATAACAAATAAATAAATAAAGTGCACAAAAATAATTATGTTTTGGTTGTTGTGATATTTGGCCCCGTGTTTAAGCATAACTGCAGTGAGAAGATATAGCTAAGAACAAATTAAAACCATTGGCACGTTTAGTAGGGTACGTTGTTTGGCTAGTTGGTTCATCTTAGTTAAACAGTTTTTGAACAACATGGAAAGGCTTACTTTTTACTCGTGAGCTCCCTGACAACAATCATTTGCAGTTTTTAGATATTAACATCACCATCAACGAGCGACGTGTGTGCGTGATGTATTGACCTCGCGCCCGGAAAGAGTTACTTCCTTTCGATTCAGCTCATTCGAAGACGGTTAAGAGAGCTATTGCAACTTCGTGCCTGAGTCTGCACTGCTGAAGTCTTGTGACCACCAGGTGGATGCTAGTTTTAAATATCAGATTTCTAGACTGGAATTGGCTGGCTTAGCGTGCTGGGTCTTGGTTTCTGTGGCAGGAGACCGCCGTACAAAAAATGAAGGGGTTGAAAAGAAAGGTCCCAACGAGGCAGAGAACAAAAAGACCAGAAGTTATTCCATACATCCACAAGGTTGCCCACAATCTGAAGGAAGTGGCAAGCAAGTACGATATTCCCGTTGTGTTTTCTGCCCCAAACAAGTTGGCTGGGTTGTGCTCCCACTTCTGATGAGAAGGCAAAAGCACCATGTGACAAGAAACACGTCACGCCTCACGTGGACTGCACAGTGGGTGTGGTCTATGAAATTCCACTGAGTTGTGGAAAGGGTATACATCGGCCAGACGGGGCGGTGCATCAATGACCAAGCACGGGAGCACGCATTATCAGTAAAAAATAAATATGGCTCGCATTTGCCCATTCGTTGCAACACGTGTGGCTGTGTTCCACGATTTCAGCAGATAAAGATTCTGGGTAGAAGCCAAGAGACGGTCGCTCGAGAGCTATTGGAAGCGTTCTTTATCGAAAAAAGTGGGACGGCCTGTGTCAGCGCCACTTCTATTGTTCTTCATATGTAATGAGTTTCAGTTTTTGAATGATCGTGCACAAATTAGTCAACTTTTATGTGGTGTTGCTTTGCCTGCTCGCGTGTATATATATGCCTGCTTTTCCTAAGTAAAAACTAGTTGAAAGTTAGCGCTTGTCCTGTACACTTCTTGTCCTTGTCTTTTTTGCGCTATTTTATTTGTTTAACCATTGGCACGAACCGCTTGAATTCTAGAGCATCTTAATCGGCCAATAATGTGATTTTATATTTCGTCCCTACACAGCTGCGTCAAAATTCAACACGGCGGCCGCCAGAAAAAAAAACGGTCTGTAGTAACTGACAAGGTGTGAACGGCATTGAAGACGAGCTTCCTCTCTTCAAAGACGCTTGAGTGTCTCCTGCACCTCGAGGACGTGCGCGCGCAGTCAGAAAACGGCGGAAGGCATGGAGCTCGGTCTGGGGCGTTCAAAAGGCGGGTCCTGTCGTTCTTACACTATCAATGACTATAATATCATTTTTTTTCTGAACTGTTTCTTTCATTTTTTACCGCAGTGAGTACCACTTGAATCTTCCTCACCGGAGAGATTAGTGAAGCCCACGAAGATGCAGATGGGCAGCGATGCTTCCCCTCTGGAGACTTGAAAGTGGTCCATGAACGACGTGTAGAGGAGACTGGCGGTCCGGAATATGCACATGAACAGCGTGGTCACGATGAAGCGGAGCACCGCCATGAACCAGCTGAGGGCACCGTCGGGTCCCGGCATCGACTCGGCCGCTTGCTGCCCTGGCACCCGCAAGTCGCCCGCCTTCTTGTTCGTGACCGGCACATCTTGGCCCTCCTGGCATAAAGCACAATTTTTTCTAAACTTCCACATCACTTTACTAATTCGGTTCAGACAGTTTGACAAGATTCTTTAGGAACAAAGAACGTTAATCTACGCTTCCTTTACCTAACTAAGACGATAATGAGAAAGCTTCAAGTCGACGTCTACGCAGTATAGCGGTAGGGTTTATTCTGAACAATAGCTTGAGCATTGCAAACATCACCGAAATTTAAGAACTCGTACACCTAGCCTTTTATGTCTGGTGCGTTACTAATCCGGAATGCTGTTTTGACCTGTGGTACCACCACAAAAGAGCAATAGACTTGTTTAAAACTCGAAGCACCTCATTGCGGCGTAATTCCACGTTATGCATTGTGGGAATCAGTGGGCAGCATCAATACATAAGCGCTCCGCTCCTGGCCCACAGGTTCCCAGAATGCAACGCGCGTGGTGTCACGTTTATGGAAGTAGTCTGTTCTTTAATGCATAAAAGCAGTGGTTAGAGAAAAAAAATAAACACGTTCTTAATACAAACCTTTAAGGTAAAACCTTTGAGACAAAAACCCAATAGCACATTTAAGGCCGGTCCACTCAGCACCGTTATCTTATGTTGGGTTATGTTACGAAAGCTTACGTCGGCTTCCGTCAAGAGTCACCGAGACATCCCTGCTTCGCATGAAACGTAATAACCAGTTCAGGAGTAGACTTGAACGCGACATGCGATGCACTGATGTTCCGGTGACTTGTACGTAACGTAAAAATGCGCAAGGAAACACTCATGTGTGAACCAGCCTCCACTCTGAATATCATGGACTCCATAAATGAGGGTATGCTGTGCATTTAGAGGCTTTCGTTACTATGCGGGGTCTTTTAACAATAAGGATTTTTAGAGCGCAGCTCTTAGGCGCCCATTTACGGCTTGAGCGGTGTCGGCGTCGCCGTCGGCGTCGACGTAACCGTGAGATCACGTGATCCCCCAGGTCACGTAACAACCAGGTAACAGCGACCGCTCCTAGTCACGTGACTTCACAGGTCACGTGACCCCCACAGGTCACGTGACCCTCCAGACCACTTGACCCTTCATGTCACGTGACCCCCACAGGTCACGTGACCCCAGGTCACGTCACCTGGGTATTTTTGTAGTTCAGGGAAGTATACGGGGTGTTTCTTTTCTACGAGTGACACTTTTTTTAGCCGTGAAAGCTAGATTTTTTGGTTTGTGCAGGTGAGTTAAACAGTCAGGGTTACGTAGTATTCGGGGCTAATCATAACAATCAGTCGGCTTATCAAGTAAAAGTTGTTAATTAACTTTTTAGATATTGATAATAGACATATAGTTCCAATTAGAAACTTGCTGGGCGTCATTCAAAACCAAGAAATCAATCGTTTTCAAGAAATACTATGAGTGCGTGGAAAGCGTAGTAGCGCGCTAAAGGTGACATTCGTGCAGCAGGTACGTGGTTGGGGCTATGATAAGTAGGATTCGGCGTTTTCGGAGTTTTTTTCTCGTGAAATTGAAAGTTTTTTTTTTTCGGAGTTTAGTATTTTTCGCTAAAAATTCGGGATTCATCAAAGTTCATTTTTGTTAGATTCTCTGAACTTCGAAGTCTATGTTCCTCTGTTCCTAATTTTTTTTTTTATTCAAAGAAGAAATAAATATAGTTTGGGTACCATGATTTATTCTCCCGAAGGAACTTGACGAGCTAAACAGCAAAGCCTTTTGTCAGTAGCTCGAGATTTCAAAGGAAATTGAATTTGGATCTCCTTTGGTCTAGACCAGAGTGTAAGATAGACAGGTGGGGAACGAGAGCCAAATGAGCAACCGGATTGTGTCCCCCTCGGTTTTCCCTTTTCCTGTGGCACCATCTATGTGGAGCAGCCGCGAACTCTCACTCCGGGTGGGCGACCGGTGGCGACCGGCTAAACTGACGGAGATGGTTTCTCGTGGATTTTCAATGGAGGACTGTCGTGCTCTCGGTTTATTTTGCGCACTCTCCCATAAAGTTCCATGCAAATCCGATTCCAATTTTTTTCCTCTCGCCGCAGCCCCATCTGTCGCAAATCGGGGTACCCGCAAGCAGACGAGTACACAATCCGGTCACGGCGCTGCGGTTGGCTTCTATGGGCTGTTTCCCCACCTGTCTATCTTACATCCTGGTCTAGACCACTGAGCCTGTGCTCTTATACAGTTTATTCTTAAACACCGTCTTTTTTAGCTTTAAAATGTCTCGTTAACATCTTGAAGTGGGAGTTTTTCCGGATAAACCCGGGTTGACGTAGAATTTACCAGCGAGTATTTTCGGACTTTCCTCGGATTTATTTGAAAACTCGGGATCCTGATAAGAGACGGGAAAATCGCGAGTTCGCTTTATCGCACCGGTAGCCTTGCTCCTGCTGCACCAGCGGTAACTTTAAGGCACTCCTGCGCTTATCTCGCGCTCAAAGAGTTTCTCGAAAATCACTCATTTAGTGGTGTTCGATGACGGCCAGCAAGCTTCTAATTGGAACCATATGTCTATTTTTACTAATAAGGTTAATTAAGAAAATTTATTTAATTAGCCGATTTATCCTAATGATTGGCCCCCTAAACTATGTACCCCTCTCCGTATAACTCACCTGCTCAAACCGCATAGGTGTAGCTTTCACGGCTTTATTTTTTAGATTAGTGTCACTCTTATTAAAAAAAACACCGTGTATAATATAAAAAATATATATATACTGTATATATATATATATAGCCATGTTTAATAGTCACGCATTTAACCAGAAGATAGTACGGTGGTGAGTTGGGCGAGTTGGTGAGGCATTTTTAAGAGAGAAAACAGGCAAAAAGACACGGAACGGGAGAAGTACACGAACGGAGCGCTCGGTGTTTGTGTACTTCTTCCTGTCCGTGTCTTTTTGCGCTATTTTGACGCTTTCAAAACCAGAAGATCACCGGCGATATTTTTACAACCTCCTTATAGGTTTTAGACAAAAGTTCGCTTGCGGTTCTACTCGCTTGTGTGAAAAGGCATGCCGTGAAAGCACATGTCGGCTCTCGATTACAATGACGCATGCGCGGATGCAAAGCTCTCGCGAATCGTGAGCCAGGCACGAATGTTTCGGAACCAGAGGCTTGCCGCTGACGAGCCAACCGCGAATCCTTTTTTTATTTATTACATTTTTCGATACTTATATACGCTAATAAGGAAGAACAGCGAAAATGCTCTAGAATGCCCATGAAACTTCGTCAGAGAAGTAGCTAAGACAGGAAGGTGCGTCCGCAGTGTCTGGACACTTTGAATAAAATAAAGTACAGTTCAACGACTGATCGACCTACCTTACGCCTTCTCTCTCAATAATGTTTTAGAAAGCAGTCTTTTTTTTTTTGTAATTCAGAAAATATTAAAAGTGAGAAATGTAGACAGTAGCTCCAAAATGAGTGTATGAGTGTAGAAACCACAGCTTGAAAAAGCTGATAGATTCATTTTCAATAATATGAAGTTACACAAACAAATAAAAATACTCAATATTTATGAAATGTACACCACGAAATACCAATGCCCCATAAAACAAACTCCAAATATACAGAACCCCAATTACATTCGATTTCCGAAGACCAATTCTGATAAACGCCTTCCTACTGGTTCATTAACGTTGACAATAAATTCAGGTTCTATACCTGTTTTCGGTACCAGTAAATGTTTAACCCTGCTTTTTTCTTTTCTTCTTTTTTTCTTTTTGAGGGGAGGTGTTTGCTATTCATTTTTGCATTCCTCACCGGTAGTTTTCGCCATCGTCACTTAAACTTAAAAATACAACTTAGCTTTTGATGATAATGTATGGTGTCTTTGCTCTATTAAGGCCCGTTCACACACGTGCAGCTGAGTACGACCGAGAAAAACAAGACCGGTTTTTAAGCTTCTTACGGAGGCGTAGGACCTGCTCCGCAGCAGTGCATTTAGTCGTATGCCGTCGCAAGAAGTTTAAAAATCGCTATTGTCTCTCTCGGTCATACTCGTTTGCAAGTGCGTGAACGCCGAACAGCGCTTTACAGGGTTCAATAAAATCGGGTTTAGCGTGCTGTCCCTATCTCTACCTGGGACTCGCATTCACCTGATCAAATTTAGTTTTACACGGAAATATCCATCGTTATTTAAAAATTGGCATATATGTAAGATATCAGTTGACGGCGGATTCGTTGACATGCTGGATTTTTAAAGCCGGAGGTTGCTCAGAAACGACAGGGACAAGTGTTGCCCCGATAAACAGACGTCAGGGGTTACTTTTTATTCTTTCCAATAGATAGACTGCCGTGATCAATCTCCTATATAGGAAAAAGTTCCTAATATTCTTTGTTATTCGCTTGACCCATATTGGCCAGCTATGACACAATAAGAGGGGGGAGTAGGTGGCGAGCTCTTAATCGTGTGTGCCGGATGTCACGTGTGAAGGAAAAGCCAAAGCCGGCAGTGACTGGGTGGTGTCTGACGCCCCTCTTCCTGTGAGTAGGGTGGTGAGCTGTGTTATGGTCCGCGAGTCGGTTGTGTTGACGACTTGGTGTGAGTTTAGTTTCGCGGAGATTGCATTGTCCAAAAGCGAACGCCCGACTCTCTTCTCCTCACCCCATCCCCTCCTCCTATACGCCCACAATGCCCGCCCCCCCCCCACCTCTTCAAAGGGTGATCACCGCCACTCATGGCCGGTTCTCTTGTGGATCGTATGTGCAATTGGTTCATTATCGCGACCCGAGAGCAGCCTTCTCAAGGCCGACAAAAGCGAACAGGCGCGCTTCTTTACGGCCCTCGAAATGAGGGCTGTTTCACTCTTCCACCGCTGCTCTGTGTGGTCGCTCTGATTCCACCTTTACTGCAGCGCTTTGATTCCTCCTGAAAAGATAACCCAGGCCTTTCCATTTTGGCTGCTTCACTCCGGCCTGCCTGTAGGAACTAATGCGGAACACCTCTTCGTTTCCGTATTCTCAAAAAGCGAGTTCTTTTTATGAACAAGGCCTATTTCGAATAAAGAAAGACCAGATTTAACTTGCGCACTGCAGTTCTTTTAGATGATTCTATTGTCACACATTTGCAATTATGGTTGACACAGCAGTTGTTCATAACGGCTCAGGTAGTCAGAGTGGTGGCATCCCTTCCCGACTCGAAACAAAAATATTTCACCTTGCGATGGACCGCAGCAGGTGCTACGAGCCATCCCGGGCTCTATCCCAGTCGATCCAACGCTGTGGACGTGCCACTTGACAACGCGACCCGCGCATCACCGTGCCACTTCCTGTAAGTCACGGGGCTCCGAAAGCTCGCAGGGTTTACTGCGGTCCATCGTATGGTGAAACGGAGTATAGAGAGAGCTAAGACAGCAAGAATAACTGCTCTGAAGCCAGGCAATGCTTGAACATCTGCGCACTCAGCAGGACGCAGAGTTGGAGAGAATAGCAAGAGGAATGGCAGTTACGCTGCCAAGATTTCATCCCCACCCCCGACCCGTTTCGATCTGAATGAGCTACGTACCGGCACGCGTTCGATGAATTACTACTGCGTGATGCACGTTAAAAAACACAGGTTAGCGGTTGTACTGCATTGGCTAAATTCCTACTCTAGAGCTATGAGGCCCGTCACCCATGGAGGCGTATCAACATCATGGCTTTCTAAACGTACAAGCAACACAATTTTTTTACGCTGCCAAATTTTCGTGCGTTTGGGCTTCCTGTGAAGATCGTTATTGGGGTGCCCTCACGGCCCAGGTAGACGCCGCCAACGGAAGGATGGAGAACCGGAGGGGAATGCACACAAAAAGACACTGCGTAAACATCTCGATGGAGAAGGGGATGCAAGAGGACACCAAAATAACTGGGCGGTATGCCGAGTTTCTCCAAGGGAAACGGTATCACTATCAAGAATCACTCGAAGCCGACCTGCAGGGGAAAGAAAGTTGTTTTTTGGTCAGTTTCACCAACTTCCTACTTTGGGCTAGAATCTGGGATTCATCACCTGTGACTGTTGATGGCGGGGGACTGCGCCGTTCTCAGAAGCGGGTGTGCGTTTTCCAAACTAATAAAAAAGGCGAATGTTTTTTTCTTATTATTTGTATTTTGGTGGGTTTTAGAGAGCCGTCTGGCATTTTTAAGCATTCTCTTACTCGCGTATGTACGAAGCTTATACTTTTTTTCAATTACAATTTTAAGGAAACGTGCGTCGATTATTTTTTTAGTAATTTCTCTTGGTTCTTTTCTTTACCAGTTTTTGTTTGGATGGGTGAAGTCTAGTGCGTTTTTCACATCTCCTAAGAACGCCCATGCGAGTCTGGAGTTCTGTTCCGCACCTGGTTCTAGTTGTCCCTCCACTAGATGACCGCTCGGTCCTAGCAGGACCCGATCAAGGCGAGTCTGTTTTACTCCACTTCAGTTATTTTCTCACTCTTTTATACTCACTTAAAATATTTCGTGACCCATTTCTTTCGTTCGCTCTTCCATGGTCTGTCGATGCAGGGCCAAAGCGGCAAAATCTGCGAATGGATTTGAGGCGATCCGAAAGCGTTGTACGTACACGAGTGCTTTCATGCATGCTCACGCAGATACAGGACACAATGCATTAAAAGAAACGCAATAACGTTAAAAGAAAGATACTGACGTTAAAACAGGGGTAATGACGTCAAAATAAACGTTACTATAATTCTCTACTATAATACTATAGTAGAGACTTTTTAGTGTTGTGTCGTTTACCCGCAGTCTCGGGGTTTTTTCAACCATGTCAATGTACACCAGCTCGTTGCGCCCTTACATTTTGTTCATTAATCCTACGAGATAAACTTCGCCCCCATTCGGTTATTTCTGGTGAATTCAGCCCACTTTCCACGGATGTTTTCCCACTCTTCGTGGGCTCTCTGCAAACTCGGACAACGAATGGCCCAGATGGAACGGAGGTGTCATACATTGGAATGTGCCTCGACACAAGTACGTCGACCCAACACGATTCGGTCATCTGGCATCCATGCAAGTCGGGTGGCATCGAAGGAAGAGGATCCTAACGACTACCGGGACGGCACAAGAGATCAACTTCGGACCGTGAGCCTCTATGCGACCAGCTATGGACTGTCCTCTAGGTGGGAACTTTCACACTTCATCGATGTTCACACAGTGGCTTGCGCTAAAGAAGATGGACTACGACGTGGCATTTAGAACGTTAAGACTTAGGATATATTCCCGGAGTTTAGAGACTTTTTAGTGTTGTGTCGTTTACCCGCAGTCTCGGTTTTTTTTCAACCTGTGCAATGTACTACCCAGCTCGTTCGCGCCCTTACATTTTGTTCACTATAATTCATCGCTCTCAGTGTACTGGCAGGCGCATACGCGACGCTCCAGTTCACGCGAGTCTCATTCCTGTGCACGAGTAGTGCCCATACCTCATGCGGGAATAGCGCGTTCATCCGCACCCTGCGCGGGCTTGTTAGTAAACAGCGAGTTGGCCTATACAAAAAAACTAAGCCAGTTCGTCGTTTTTCTTACTTTTTTTTTGGCGTTCACGTCTTTTTCTATAGCACTTTCCTCCGGGCAGGGGCTCCATCTTTTTTTATTTCTAATAAATGTCCATTTTTAAAATGGACGCCACTGCATACTGTATGTCCACCTCCCGAATTGGAATGGATTTACGCCCCTTCAACCCAGGACACGCTTGTTCGTCGCTTCAGAAAGCGAGCAGATCCCGCGCCATGGGCACGAACATTGAAAATGGAACCGTCCAGGAGCCCTTCTTTGGAAAGTGTATAGCTGGAGTTTGTGCTGCCCGATTTGAGTACGGATTGAGCACGCGCCCTCGGGGTCCGATATCCGCAGCATGTTATCAGGGACTTTGGCAAACCGTTGCCACGCTCCGCGTATCGCGCTACCGGAGCCTTTGAAGCGTGCTTTTAAGCGCGCGCCCTGCGGTCATGGTACCACCCGGGAGCGCGGTTTGCTAAAGGTCCTCCTTAGTAATGAAAAAGCACTATTGTCAGCAAAAATAGCCGGGCCTCGATTTTAGTGGCACAGATGCATGTCGATTTCAAATATTAAAATAATTATGCAAAAAAGCTGACTTCCTCATACTGTGCTGACACTTATTGCGTATATTTCGCTTCTGCGTGCAGCAGTAAATCAATCACTATCATATTTACAAGACCAGACAGATTATAAGACTGAGGATGCTCAGCATAGCGAAGCGCTATGCTGAGCGCTAAAAATCGTTAAAAAGTACATTTAAATGTCTTTTGGGTTACTATAGCAGGCGCCGTCATTAATTACTGCACTCATCTCGCATACCTTCAATACTTTTGCCAGTCTTTTTCCCCACGCAAAACGTCCCACTTTAGAAAAACCCCAGCGCCCACGCCCTTTGTTGTCAGTGTCGAAAAACGCTGTCGCCGAAAAAAGCTGTTGCCGTCAATTTCTAAATAAAACTAACGCAAAAGTGACGTGCATTACTGTTTTTAGGTAACGTTGAGAGTAACGCGTTCCTTTTATTTTGAAGTAAAGCAAGTCGGTAACGCGTTTTTTTTCTCTTTTTCTTTTTGCAAGTAATAAGGAACGTATTTCCTTACATTTTTCGGTGACGCCTACAACACTGCCCAGTACAAATCGCAACCACTGGTCACTGCGTCATAGGCAGCCCATCATTCTCGGTGTTGCTGCTTTTTGTGTGCTCCCGTGATAGGTGCTGTACATTGAGACGATTGCCGACTGTGATATTGTGTATATTATTCGCTCTTTGTGATAAATCCACATATGCGGTTCGTAATGTACAAAATGACCATTGCATTGTCTTCTTTAGAGCAACTTAGCCTATCAAGAGGACCATGTGAATGAGATTGCATAAGTCATTAGACTGCAAGACCAGTCGATTCCTTTCTTGACCAAGCTGATTCAAGAGGCGAAATCAACTGGTGTTTAAAATGCAGAGTAGGGGTCAAGTGTTTCCATATCACATGAGCGAATGACGTTTTAGCGAACAGCGACATTTGAGCGAATCGACGTTTTAGCGAATAACGGGGGCGCGCGTTAAGCCATCCGCCGCGCTGCGCTTACGCCGCTTCGCGGCGACAGTCTGCGGCGGCTCATTACAAAAATGTGAACCCATTTGGCCCACCCGAAAACGCCGCTTCGCGGCGTCCGACTATTCGCTAAAGTGTCATTCGGTGAAACGTGGGCGTTCGCTAAAATGTCATTCGATCAAGTGAGTGCCTCCCAGGTCAAGTACAAGCATCAGTTCCTAATATGGCGGCGGAGATCTAGGTTTTGTAAAATACTAGCTGAAGGCGTCCGCATGTTATTGCAGATCAGAAATAAAAGTACCCTACATGTTAACAAAGATAGAATTGCTTGAAAACGTATAATCAACAGCGCTCTTCGGACAAGAATTTCAAAAACTATGATTCCAGAGAGGAAGTGCCTTGCATCAGCCACATCATTCGCCGTAAAAAACAAATGACAAAGAGGGTTAAGCCCTTCTGAAGCTACATCTAAAGGTAAAACCCTATATTAAACTTGAACCGTCTTTAAACCCTCCTTATTACTACCGATCTTTCTTTTTCTGCAAGGAAGGATTGCTAATTTTCTATGGCGCCGACAAAAAACTATTTCCGTATTGAAAAGATTCGTAGTATGTAGGATTAGGGGAAAACTTTCACAATCTCACTAACCCGTCCCCTGGTCCTTTCGATAAAGGAAAACGCGTCCGGTACCCTCGTCATTCTAACAAATAAACGTCAGAACAGTCCCTGAACCTTCCGAGGTACGTACGGGGTTCCAGCTGGCGACTCGCATCTCGGCTCGGCGAAGGCGCGGCAGCGGTACCACACGCCGAGAGAAACGCGCGATGTGAATGCCGACTCACTCCCTACACGCTTTATATGGGGCACTTCACCCTCGATGTATCAATTCCCGTTGTCACGCAAGTGAACAGCTCCTCACTTTCACGCGGACTAGAAGGGCGGACATTTATTGCTGCTAAACCGCTTGCAGCCACCGCAGCCGTCTATTATTAATGTTTCTCTCGCAAACCCGGCGCTGCATTTTCTTTTTCCCCCAGGTTCAAAACCCTTTGGAGTCCAGATTAGTCGGAATCTCGGTGGACCCAACTTGTCAACAAACGGCTTCCTCATGTTCAGGCTACGTCGAAGAGCGTCGTCTCCCGCCGTTATCACTGTTTGAGGGTTTTAGTGTTATTATTTTAAGAGAGGCCGCCCTTTACGAGATATTTCATAATACGCTAGTGCAATCAGTCACGAGGGGTTTTATTTCTGTCGAAACGAACCGACGAATATTCGAAGGGGCTAGTAGGGAGTTTTAGGAGACCGTTTCCGCAGCCCGCTATAAGCACCAGATAGTGCTCCGTAATCTGCCACAAGACCTTGAACTATGAAGACAAGGCTGGCGGCGCGCATGCGCTAGCTGCAGCGTTTTCTTTAAGGCCCTATCACACTGAGGCAAGAGTTGGACAACTCTGTTCGGCAACATGAGGAAATCCTGTTGCCGGCGACCCTGTCACATCGCGGCTACAACAACAGTCGAGCAACATGCTGCTGCCGCCCGGCCGCCATGTCACACCGTGCTGACTGCGGGGACAACACGGGGACCACTGCGGCATTTTGATTTTTACCTTCGCTCGTGTGCGGCGCGGCGCGACGTTGCTGGAAATGTGACTCTACAAAGTGCTAGTGCGTTCCGAGAGCCGGAAATTTCCACGAGACGACATCAACCAGTGACTGTGATTAGACAACTTGACACGGGAAGTATTTTCCACCCTTTATTTTATCAAAATGCTCTTCATCCACTGACAAAGCAGATAGCCCTAACCGAGTTAAACAGTATGAAGTGTTTCTGCCCGGTTCTCTCCTTTATGCAATTCCTATTAGTACTGTAAAATTGAGCTAGCGGTGGCAGTACCCCAAAGCGTCTTTTGTAGCGTGGTGTTAGGCTGAACGGACAGTGCTTAAAAAGTGCGACATCGACACAATCGGCCTTTATAACAATCGATGGAACAAATATTTCTCAACGCCGTCTATTTTCCTACCACCTGCTGTGTGATCGCTGTATTCCTCAAAACGTTATGGGTATTTTTTAAACAAATCAGGTGTCTGGTAGCGGCTGTTTCCGAAGTTGCAAACATCAACAATCTTGATCAGAGGGGTCGTTTTAATGCTTCGATTTTTCAATCGTTGCTTTCCTGGATTGTTTTTATTGTACTTTATCAGGTGGGTAGGCATGCCATTTCATTTCACTAGCAGTAATGTGACTGGGTCTCTTGGCAGTTCTAATTTGAACACCAGCCTGAACGTTCACTACCGTAGCTGTGACCATTTCGACAATCGCTTTCCGTAATTGCGTAGTAAAAATCATTCATCAAATTATTTTAGCTGCACGTCAGCCTTAATTATCATTACATAACGTTTACCAAGCCTTTATTTGAGTGAGCTCTCAAAAAACGACGTTGGTGGGAAACTAGCTCTGCCATCGAAGCTATCTGTGTTGTCGCGTTGCCTGCCCCAATTCGCTCAGTCAGCGATCAGGGCAACACAGGTTGTCCAACACAAGTTGCTGTTGTTTCTGTTGCGAAAAGCTGTCATACCGAGGCGACATTTTAGTTGTCGTCCATGTTGTCCTCCTGGTGCCGCGATGTGACAGGTTAGTTGGACAACACGGGGAGCAGCGATCATCAAGTTGCCAGACCGTTGGACAATGTGTTGTGTTACTGTTGCCCCCGTGTTGCCTCAGTGTGACGGGGGCCTTTACGGTTACCTTAATGGAGGAGAAAACCGATCTACTACAATTCCCTATTACAAAAGGAATGTTTTTTGTCTTCTTGTTAGGTTCAAGTTGATTGTTTGCAGTTCCTGACGATTTACGGACGGCCTTTCAAACATCTCTATTTTACAGCCAGCCGGCCATAGCCAGGTGTCGCCAGTAGAGTGAGAGCCACCGGTTATACCCTATCTCGTTGTAACTTGGCAAAGGGTGAACGATAAGCCCCACCTTGCGTGCCGACGGCTTCAATATGCGCCACGTATACCAGCGCAAAGCGCACATATTGGAGCATGACGCAGCGAAAAGCATGATACTTCTTCGCATTAAAAGCGCACTCCGGTGATACGTAGTCCCGTTCCCATTGGCCCGCCGGGGCCGTAGCTTCCGCCGTACTGGCATGTATGCGGTCACGACTTCCTGGGTTACCCAGTATTTCCTGCTTCAGACGCTAGGCTAAGCGGCGGTGCCACCAGAGTAATAGCTCACGTTTGAACAATGCAGCCGCCACTCCCAGGCATACCCAATGTTTCTTACTTCAGTTGCTAGATAGCACCAAACCAAGCAGCATCGCAGGTTGCCTATACGTATATTCTTCCCGCAGCTGCGACTCTATAGGGAGTATTCACTGGACGCCATATTTGTGGGTGCTGTTTGGAGCGCATGCTCTGAACGAGCTCACATCAATAGGCTGCTAAGACCGGCACTCTTGATGGTGCGGAATGCACGTTGCAAAGAACTGTGGAAGCTCGCCATCAGCACGCGCTCAGCATTCGTGCACACAGCTATGGCCGCCAATTGAATACTTCCTATACACCAACGCGCCGCCGTGACGCCGTGCCTCTGCGGTGGCACTGTGACCTTCACGGCGCATGTGCATAGACTACCTCACGTGCCACAGGCTTCTGTGCACGCGAAGTACTCACACCTGGTATGAGCAAACGCGGACTTGTCGTGTAAACAGTCCGCGTTGGCCTGCTACACCAAGGAACGCTCGTGTAGCCGAAGTACCAGCTAGTTCGCCCGGTCTTGCAGCCGTCTTTGTTGTCCACGCTATAGGACAGAAAGAGTGTCGTGTGTTTATACTGCATTCGTGTTTCCAGCAAAACGGTTGGCACCTTGTGGGAAAACACCGAATTGTGCGAAACAGGTCCATTCACGATTTCTGCTCGTCCCTTTGTAGCTTCCGTGGTCACACGTTGTCGGCTGGTTGGCGCGATGGAACAGTTGTTCCGGTGACTCTGTCGATAGTGTCATATGAACGTGTTGCTGGGAGTCGCACATGAAGAGAACCTATGCTACCGCCTGAACCAGACTTTTTACGTTTATCAACGCTCCTCAGCATGGCACTCCTTATATCACTTCTCCGCGATGAAGATCGAACCTCCGGAGAATTTGCTTACGCCAACGCATCGCAGCAGGTTTGAAGCGTAGTCAATAAAAATCGGGGAGAGCCATTTTGAGTTCAATCCTTGCCTACTAAAGAGAGAGAAGTGTTGAAAAGAAAGGGAGCCTGGAACTAAAGCCCAAGCCTTGTGCGTTGAGCTGGAACATTAGGCACGGTACGAGATCGCCATATTTGACCGCTAGTGGCGATCCTAATAGGTAGCTGGAGTCGCGAATAGTTGCTACCTCTCTATGTTGCCTAATAGGAAAGCTCACAATGCTGAACAGTTTATATTGTACTCTTGGCTGTTACTTTTCCTGAGAACCCTACTATCCTCCCAGGTGATAAACGTGTCAAAACAACTTTCTTTTTTTTTTCTGACATTCGCTAGCACAACACAAACAACTCCACTCAATTTGATACTTCTGGGTTGTGACCATTCTTTCCGCAGTGAAAGTCTTTAGCTTAAGAAGCATATTTTTTCTCGTATTGCGTACACTGGTGTAGATATCTGGTCTGAAATAAATGCTAGGTGCTTGGGAGTGACAACACCACCTGTGCTTATCAGCTGCAAAAACGCTGGCGACGTTACCTTTGTACCACGGTGCATAGCCTCGCGGAGTCGCACAAGCTGTCTCCTAAACAGGGCTGGGCATAGACACTCCAAAAAGTATTCGAGATTACAAACACTGAGATACACGTGTTTGAAGGCCCAAAATACAAATACTGAGATACATTTGTCTTTTTTACAACGGGATATCCCTGAGATACTACTGCAAAACCGACGGAAAAAGTATTCCGGAGTACAAATAGAGATACTTATAAAAATGCACTTGTTCCCGAACGGTGCTAGGTGGAGAGGGTGTAGTACGTGGCGAATATAAATTGTAATTTAGGCTTGTGCTCCTTTTTTGTTTCATTTTATGCTGTTCCCCTAGCCTCGAACTCTTTATTTGTCACTAATGCCGCTAAAGAAATCATGTCTCCTCCGTTTTATCACATAGTTACAGAACGGTAAAGATTACGTACTATACTGACAAAAGGCGTCTGCCCGAAATGAACCCTGTTTTGCCATGAAGGTACATCTCAAACTGTTGTATTATAAGCTTCTGAGTCACCCACAGTGTAGGGAGACTGGACAACAGGACCGTTCTTTTCTTCACTCAACTCCTTACAGCGTACTCTCTGGTTAACCGGAAAGAGTGGAGGGCTTTGTGAAAGGAGCTGATTTTGTTATTGTTGCCCGTAACCTTTTTTAGGCCTGTTTTATTTTTGTCTTGTTTTCAGATATCGGTGACTGAGATGGATCATATTATAGGGCTAGTTCATATTATAAATTACGAGGCAACTTGCAAGAAACAAATGCTTTATCTTTTAAATGTATCTTAAAAATGACAACAAAAATAACGAGATGCCCAAGTCTGGCAAAGTATCGCGATACGAGCGAAATATCTTAAATATATTTCACTACTTGGATACAAATACATTGTTCGAAGGTATCTCGATAGAGGGACACAGACACACGAAAGTATCTCTAAGTTACTATCGCGATACATTTCTATCGCGATACTGCCCAGCCCTGCTCCTAACTCACTGGCAGCTTGCTATAGATCTAATGACGCCATTGCTGATTGCACTTCTAGTGGAAATCCTCATGTCGTTTTGACGAAATATTGTGGATATCACTTCACCTTATCATATCCGACTCAGGTGGTATTAGGCTTCTTCTCCTTCTTGATGTTCTTTTTGCTGTAGATGTTGTGGTTGATTTCTTTTTCTTCTTTTTAATGTTGTTGTGGTTGTTGTTGTTCTTGTTGTTGTTGTTGCTTGTTAGAAGGTTGAATAGAATTTCCCTTTTCCTAACTGTCTCAAGAACTCGCTAACATTGTGAGAAAAGGATACGTTAAACGCAGATCTTCAGTGTCATTTAATTTCTCGGACGCTAGTATTTGCAAGACAATTTTGATTTTTTTAATCTTGCAAGCTATCGGTTATCATATCGATTGCAGTGTGCAAGAGCTCCATAAACTACAAATTTAATATACATGTTGTTGTTTTTTCTCCACTTCTGCCTGACTGACAGCCGGCACTAGCGGTTTAAGAATTGTAGTAATGATACTTTCTGAAGTCAGAAACAACCTTGAAGTCTTCTTATTGGCACCTTTTAATACGAAAAAAAGCAACAAACTTACAATAAAACATGAAACATTTAACGTAAAACCCGTGTTACATATGCATTACAATCACGTGAAATAACGAAAACATGAAGCACTGCAGTCATTTTACCATAAAATTTCTGAAAATACGTATAACACATAACGGGATATGATTTATACAAAGCAAGATACTGGGCGATAGAACCAGAGTTTCAACAAGAAAAAAAAAAAGGTATAAGGTCTACCCAAAAGTGACCGGAATTAAATTAGGAGGGCGGGGTGTTCGCATTACCAGCTTCCGCTTCTAGCAGCCATGAGCGACACCCTTTCTGAGTCAGTTGGCCAACCGGCGTCGTCTGCAAAGGATCTGGCGGCATATTGTGAATTGTTTCCCCAAGCGCTTCAAAATTCTTTCTCGTTTTTTGCAATGTCTAGTTGAAGGACCTTCCGCGGTCAGAAAACGATTTCCTTTCAAGACTTCTTTCATTCGGGCGAAGAAAAAATAGTCACACAGGCGAGGTCCTGAGAATACGGGAGAAGTGGTGTCATGCCATTTTTGCTAAAACATTGTCGGCACTGGCAGGGCAGTGTGTGCTGGGGCATTGTCGTAATGGAACTACCAGTCCCCCTTTCCCTCACATCGGGGCGTTTCGGACTTACCGAGTTTCGCAAGCGTCGCGAAATTCCCAGCTAAAACACCTGATTAACAGTCTCGCCGAGATGAACAAACTCGGAGTGAACAATGCCTAAATGTTTCGATATTTTCATCAGTTGAGGGTTTCGAGGGTCACCCTGAACGGGGTTGGTCGTCGATCAATATTTCACCGGCCCTAAAGCGCGAAAACCACTCGTAGACTTTCGATTTCTTTCTAGCATCTCCTTTGTAAACCCTCTGAAGCATTACAAGAGTTTCCGCAGCCGCTTTTCCTAAAAGAAAACAAAATTTCACGGCCGTATGTTGTTCCTTCATATCAAACATTGCAACAAAAAAAAAACGAAGAATGATTTCGATGCCCTTGGGGAAAACAATTCATAGCAGACAATGCCGGTCGGCAAACTCACTCGAAAGGAGCGGTGCTAAGCGCTGCCAGCTGCGGAAGCTGGTGCTACAAGCGGCCCGCTCTTCAAAAATTAATTCCGGTTACTTTTGCGTCCCCCATTGTGCTAAAAAGCTTTCGATATACGCCATGTTTAAAATAAAAAAAGATGTTTACCACTCTCTGTAATGCCGAATTAGAGCACAGCTCCTGAGGACGACGAGGGGAGGGTACGGAGAGGAGGGTATCCCTCCTTATCCGCACCCTCCTTCCTTCTCCTCCTCTCCTTCTCCTCCTCAATCTGCCCTCCTCTCTTCCTCCTCCTCTAATTCTCTTCCCCTCCTCCTCCCCCTCCCTCATCCCTCGTGACATCACTTGTGACCCTCCTGACGTCACTCCTGGCCGTAGTGACCCTCTTGACGTCCCTCGTGAAGGTCACGTGCAGGTCGTGATCTTCACTTAACCTTCACTCTGAAGGTCGTGACATTCACGAGTGACCTTTGTGACGTCACTCGTGACGTCACTTGTGACCCTCGTGACGTCACGTGTGACGTCCTTATGAGAAAAGTCCCATAATGCAACGCGTGGTTACGCCAACGACGGCGACACCACGGCGACGACGACGGCGACGCTGCTCAAGCCTAAGAGCTGCGCTATAAAAAATGGCAACCCGTCAATTAGGCTCAGTAGACCTCATGCGAAATTGCTTGGTGGTCTGAAAACACTGAAAGCGTTGCTATTTTAATGTTGACAAGCGTCGTCGGTTCCGGAACACGGTGGCGGCATCGGAGACAAACGTACGGGCGATGTGCGATGGCGCGGCAGCTGTATTTTCCGCCTTTCGACCATGGAATGTGGAGGAACAGTTTAAACAATCTAGCCCACCTGTCTGAAGAAACTCTCGGGGGCCTGTGCACGCTGGCGACAACCTCGTCAAAGCAGCGGAGCAAGTCCTACGCTTTCGCTGTGAAGCTTGCACACTGCGGGTTGTCGCCAATGTGTGCACAGCGCTCCGAGACATTCGTCAGCCAATTGCGGGAGGTTGTTTAAACTGTGCGTCCGGAGAATGAGAGGAGGAGGAGGGAGGGTACGGAAGAGGAGGGTGTGCCCCTCCTTCTCCTCCGTACCCTCCTTCCTCCTCCTCCTCCGCTTTCTCTCTCTCTCCCCCTTCTCCATACTCCTCATCCTCTCATTCTCTTACCCTCCTCATCCATTCCTCCTCCCCCTCGCCCCTCGTCCTTCGTGACGTCACTCGTGACCCTCATGACGTCCCCTCGTGAAGGTCACATGACGGTTGGGACCATCACGTGACCTTCACTGTGACGGTCGTCACCTTCACGTGACCTTCACAAGTGACCTTTGGGACGTCAAAACGTCCCATAATGCAACGGGCGGTCACGAGGGACGTCACTGGTGATGCCACTCCTTATCCTAATGACCCTGGTGATGTCACTCGTGACTCTCGTGACGCCACACGGGACGTCACGAGGGTCTCAAGGGTAAAACAAAAAAGGTCGAATGGCTGAAAATATTGAGCTGTAGATTAATGCTATCACATGGCGGAAAATTCTCAATTTCCCGGGGGGGGGGGGCGGCCTCTCCTGGGAAATGTTTTAGACTTCCCTTGAGAGAGACGTCTCAAACGTGTGTAATCCCCAGGATAACGGAGGATAGTCATTCTGACGGCATGATACCAAAACAAATGTCTGCTTTTGTGACCCTATAATTTAGCTGTCATTGCAGTTGTGATCAGTAAATGCCGTGGCTGAATCGCACTGACCATAATGAATTGCTTCAACGTTTGTAAAAACAAAATGGGGCTTACAAAACGTGTGCGGAGGGCAAGTTCGTCTGCTTTTCGCGCAGGGGGTAGCGGTGACGTCAGAACGCCGAGCTATGATTGGCTGATCGCGGTCCCCTATCTGAGCGTCGTCTGCTCCTTTGCAACGTCGTCTGCTCGCAACGTCGTCTGCGTCTGTCTTACCTTTCCTGCGACTTTTGCAAGTGGAGAGGCCAGATTCACGAAACTATCTTACGCCAAAAATATGCGTAAGAGAAAACTTAAAAACAAATTCGTATTCACGAACCGAAATTTTCGCAAGTTTTGCGCAGGTTAAGACAAAATCCTACGACAGCTCCGAAGCTACGCACTTGTTACGATCAAATCAGCATGGCCGACAGCGTCGCGGTCGCGACGACCAACGGACGTTTATTTTTCTGCGTGCGCTTCTCTCGCGTCCCGACTTCAAGCAGCAAGAAAAAAGTAAAAAGTACTTGAACCAGACCACGACGAACAAGAACGCTGGATCCACAAACACCCGGGAAAAGCTCCAACGGCCACGATTCCACCGACACCGACCAAGCGAACTCGGCAGATAGGCCTAGCAGCCACTCCGACTCGGTGACCGTCTGCCCACGACCGGCTGGCCTGCTGAATGGAATGTGCCCGCGCGACCCATGTGAACCCTTCCCGTATTATACTGTGATCACTGACCTCAATTTTAGATTAAGAGGTGAATCTCTTCCTCTTGTCATCTCCTTGTTTTCCGAGGCAACGGTGACTCGCCGGTGAAAAAGCGGTGAATATCCGACAGACGCAGGAAAGGTAAAGGAGCCATCGCTTTGACTAGCAGACGTAAAGCAGACGACGTTAACTGCGCCAACCCGCCGACGCCGTTAAAGAATGAGGAGTCTTGCCGCACACGAAAGGGGTGAAAAAGTATTTGGGAGGGAACTTGCGGACACTAACACGCTCACTCTCGGTTCTTAGCAAACAAACCTCGGCGTCTCGGGACACCTCGCCAGTGAGTCCTTTGACTTCTCTCCTTGATGCGCGTCTGCTAGTTGTTCGACAAAAACAACGAACCGCTCGAGTTATTTCGTCTGCCTTCTCTGAAAGGCGAAGTGGAGCTCGCTCGTAAGGACCTGCACTTCCGAAAGTCGCAGGAAGGGTAAGACAGACGCAGACGACGTTGCGAGCAGACGTTGTTGCAAAGGAGCAGACGACGCTCAGATAGGGGACCGCGATCAGCCAATCAGGGCTCGGCGTTCTGACGTCACTACTACTTCCTTTCTCATGCGCAGAAGACGAAAATGAGCCCACTTGCGAGGCGTATTATGTCGTCTACTTCTGTAGGCTGCAGGTCCGCTAGAGGTGCCACTGTCGCCATTCGCAGCTACTTCCAATGGCTTTCGAAGTAATTTACAGCAGTAGTCTCTATCGTATTTGCTAATACTACGCAGAATCTTCGAACAGGACTGCACGAATAGTTAGAAAATGTATCCACTCACCAGCTCTGGTAACTAGAGACCAAAGCTGGTGAGTGGACACATTTTGATTTATTTACTGAGCGCCAGCTATCGATATGTGCGGGCACAAGAGCGCACAGATACATTTTTATTTACCCAGTGGGCGACAGCTACCGATATGCGCGTTACACCAGGGCGCTGAGATGAGATTAATGAGGTACCCAGAAGTTCCGGAGGTGATGGTATTTGTTTTTCCGAAGAGCTCGTTCGAGGGGGGTGGGGGGAGGGGAGCTACGCTTCCCCCACCCCCAGAAAAAATATTTGGGGGATGGGAAATTCGGGTCCCCCCCCCCCCCGTAGTCGGCGCCTATGTCTATCGCATTCAGGTGTGCCAAATAGACACCGGCACGTACCAGCCACAGCGTTGAATCGCTCATCAAGCACCAGGGAAGGCAGTAGTCATGAAGATTGGTGTTATGCGCACCGCAGAGGAATGTCTGACAACCGTGAGACGGTAGGGGGTGGTTCTGGCGCATTCTTATCGTGTGTTTGACCCTGATGTGACTAGCTTTTATCGCACTGGTATCTAAAAATATCCAGTCTAAGACAGACTTAAAAGAAAAAGAAAAAGCTCGTTGATTTGTTTCCTTTGAGAACGCCACAGTCACCAAATTGCAGAGGCAACGAGTGACAGGGGCAACAAGTCATGGGAACAACCATGCCTGGTGTGCCACGTACAACTCCAGGAGTAGAGTGGCGGCCCCGTCGCTTGCGGCGGACCAATCACAGACGAAGAAGGATACGGACGCGCCTTATGTCGATCCATGATTGGTTCTGGTAGCCCTAACTTTTGCTGGTTGCCACGTGGTATGCAGCCCACGATAACTCGTCCCGGTGACTCGCTGCATTATGGTGATCATTGTTCCAAAAACAGGTTAAGGAACGCAGACCGTGGCGAGTCCCAAATGTATTATTATCGCTCAGCTTCTTATAAGATTACGGCATAAGCCAATAAGAAAGTCAAAGAATGAATCACTAAGAAAAAGGCGTGAACACAACAAGCCATGACCTGTATTTCTTACGCTGACGAGTGTGATGTGTGAGTTGACATCGGCGCTACCCTGCACTCCTGGGAGTCGAGAGTGATACGGCAACAGGAGCTCACGACACATGGGTTGACAGCAGACGTATGCCTATCTCAAGTACTCTACTCAAGATACTGTATTTCAAATACTTGTTGAAGTACCTTGGTACCTTGCAAATACTTTTGATCAAGAGTATTTGATACTGTGTTTTAATTACATTTCTGTGTCTCTTTTACGCATTATCTCAAATACATTTGTGATATTCCAACATTTTCGGTGTTTTTCGGAATGAAGTGGCGTGGGCGTGGCACCAGCAAATATGAACATTCTTTCGAACAACCAAATCCTGTTGCTATAGGTCTGATAAGCTACGGTGACTTAGATTAAGCTCGTGAAAACATCGCTTTTGAAGCGATTGTGACTCATATTTGACCAAGTTTCATACAACGAAGACTTTCCCTCTCCTTCCCAAAGGCGTCTTTTGTTTCTTAAAGTTTTCCCCAAAAAAGTCTTCAAACAAAAGGGGTGGTTTTACGAAAGTAAATATTGCCTCACTGGAGCGCAAAGCAGAACAGAAAACGACCCACGACAGCAATGCAGTCTTCAGTGTCAAGAAAATACCAAATATAAAAAATGGAAAGTAAACACAAAAGGAAGACACTTTTTTATATAGTATATATAATGCGATTAAATGCAAAGGTGGAAGCGAGCTGGCCTGGCTACGTCAAAACGTCGAGGTTTCTTTTCTTTTCTTTTTTTCTTCTCGTCTGTCCGGAACTTATATGGCTCTCGCGAACAGTGTATGTAAGCGAACATTGATAAGCAAAGAACACGACAGGAACCGAACTACAAGAAGGATGACCTCTCATAATGCCAACAAAACGTCCCCCAACGTCTAGTGCCTTTCTGAACACAACCTCCTCGAAGAAGGTACGACCAGTGCCGTGGCTATTATATGGGCTCACTTTGTTATCCATTCACTAAATTCCGTAATCCAAGTTCGTTTATAGTGAACTCCCGATATAGGGAACATGAATTGTAGCTAAACGATGCGCCTAAGGTGCGCCGCAGGACGTAATATTCAGCAATGTCACTATAACTGAAGCGGCCTATTTTTTTATTTTTTTTTCGTCTTATAAATGTTATGTAAGATGTATCAGTGATATCCTGCTCCTTATAGGTGAACTGCATAAAATAATCCTATGATGCCTTTCTGTTTTGTTTTGTGCCGTTTTGTGGTTTTGCGTTCTAATAAACCATTCTGGTAAACCAGATTTGCGCAAATGCATAATTGTGTTTGTCACTGACGCCAATACAAATTACGCACTGCGGAAGTATCTTCAAGAGTAATTGAACTACATTTCCAAATATTTGTACTCTACTCAAGATACTTTACAGTGTAAGTAACTTAAGTAGTACGTTAAATACTTTATGAAACAGGTATTTAGTGACTTAACTACCATAGAAGTTTGGGCTAGTTGGTATCTCATGATTATAAATTAAAACAGCGCAAGGACACGGACAAGAACAAGAAGGTAGTTGTAAGTCAGCACCTTGTTCGTCTACCTTTTTATTCTTGTCCGTGTCCTTGCGCTGTTTTAATTTTTAATCATTAGTAACTTAGCAACGGACGGTTTGTTCTTTTCCATGTATGAGAACCACATGAGCAAGTACTACAGTTAATCGACTGCATTGTTTACCGCGCCATTTCGTCAGTATTGTTAGATAGAAATTCTGACGTGAAACTTATGTGCTTTTAGTGTAGCCAATAAGGGTACACTCCCGTTAGGTGCATTGAACGAACACGATAGACACGTACTGTACACGTTAACTCCTTGTAAAATCCAAGGTGTCGTTTTGTCTCCAGCCGACTACCGCCAATTGTTGCGTATTATACAAATGTTTTTCCGCAAAGCGCGCAAAGCTCGTCTTAGCGCCGCAGGTGCATGAACTCGAGAGGTGCACGAACACACGTTCATGATCGTGTCCTACGCTTTCTGTTTTGACTTTCTAGGGTTGAATTGTTCGGGCCGGCTGTCTTCAAAAGCTTTTGCTAGAGGGCCTGGTTGGGGTTTTGTCGCTGTCTCGATGGGCGGAAAATAAATACTTAAATATAGATGAAAAAATACTATGTAAAAAAGCCTAAATAAGTGTTAAATATGCAAATTCAATTAAGAGTAAAAATGGAAAAAAGTAATTTACGGTGCATTACTGTATTACATCTACGTTATTCTGCAATAAAAATATTTAGCTAATTTTGGCATTACACAATAATTGCGTATTATTTATTACACAATAAATCGAAACGCTTGGGAACTTTGGCATATTCAAACGGGGTAGGAGACTAAACAGTCTGGTAGAAATAATGTTGACGACATCCAATCGCTATGACAGGAGACTAAGCATAGTGTACATGAGGACGCCAAAACAAGTATGTTCCCATAGTTACGCGGACATATAACAGAGAATGGTGATGTTGGTGATGGCAATATGCAATAAAAAAGATACAACACTATCGGTGGGATACATATCACAGCGGATACAACGTATTTGGTGCCCGTCGCAAGGCCGTTTCTTTACGCGTGCTGTCATTTCTGGACCGGCAGCAGTGGGCCCGGTGGAAGCGGGTCACGGGCCGGTCGGAATGCCTCCAAGGGCCGGATCTGGCCCGCGGGCCGGAGTTTGGTGACCACCGGTCCAGACAACCGTGCGTGGGTTGAGGAAACATTGGTCAGCCTGGGAGAATATAAGACTTCATTCGTAGTGTGTTTGTATGTTCCCGCTATTCGCAACCGCTGCTCGTCGCTCGCCATCTCGCGGACGAACGAAGAACTAGAGGAGTGGGGACGGCGCTGGAGACGGTGGCAGGGGATGTCGGCCTCGGTGCTGCTCCTACCGCATAATTCTGGCCGGCATGTTCGTGCATTATGCAGTTTTAACGAGAGAAAAAAAAAGCGAGTGCCTTAATATAGGAATTTTGTTTTGTTCCGCTCTTCGACACTTAAAACTCAGCATTTCCATTTTATTAACGCACGACAACATCTCCACTACCTGTGATTTGCGCCTGCACTGACCGCTTCGTATTTGTAGTCAATAAATTAACTTTTAGCACACTGACCAGCGTCAGCAAGCAGGCGCACGGGAAATCTTCGAGAATCTATTGCCGTCTCTTCCGCTATCTTGAAACTTCTGCCCTGCCATCTATAGGGTGTTGGAGTGGCGAATAGTCATCATCGACAACGTAATGACCGCGGGGCGTGGCAAGTCCCGAGCAAGTTATTAATTCTTCCGTAGCCCATAAGATGGCGGCATTGACCAATAAGAGCGGCAAATTACAAGTCACGAAGCAAGATGCATGAACATAACAAACAAAAATGAGTTTCTTAGGCTGTCAGTGACCGTTTTCGTGTGACGGTAGCCATGTTGAAATATGACGTAATTGGGTTGGGACACAAAAACGAAAGGAAATGGTTTAAACATAACTTCAATAAAAAGTACAAAAAGAAGAAAGAAAAAACAGACCTATTGGACCGAGCGCCTTGATTTCTAGCGCCTTCCCATCGGCAGGTGAAGTGATTTGCTATTTTTCCTCAACTCAGCTACGTGAAAATTCAACACGGCGGCCGCCATGAAAAAAGGTCTTATACACGTCACCTTCAAAAAGATCGCACTACTCGGAGCAGGGTTCACGCATGAGAAAATGTGTGACACCATTACAAATTAAAAAAAAAAGAACTGACTGCATGTTTGATCATTCTAACAAAATACGGTAGCTTTATAAGGGCTATTCACCGGACGCCACATCTGTGGGCGCTATTCAGAGCGCATGCTCAGAACGAGCTCGAATTAGTAGACTGCTAAGAAAGCTAATCTAGATGGTGTAGAATGTAAGTTTCGAAAGAACTGTGGAAGCTCGCTGTCAGCACGCCCTCAGCAGTCACGCACTCAGCCATGGCAGCCAGTGAGTACTCCCTATAGGGTGGGTGGTGCTCTTACTTCGGGTGGTGCCTAGCGCAGGATCACCATTAAGGCGGGGTCACACTGGTCTTAAATCATACAAAAAACTGTCCGCAAACACGAGTCACGGCGATATCCGTAGTTCGAATGTTGTGTACCAATAAGTTTCCTCCTCGAACCGATTGCTATGCGGAATTCGAAGACCGGATCTTGCGGTAACTCGCGTTCGAATCTGTTTGCGGACTGTCTTTTGTATGATGTAAAAGCAGTGTGACCCCTGCGTTAGTCTTTCAGTGCCTGGGCTGGGTAAAGTGGTGCAAAGGGCATGGTTTTGTATGGAAACAGATAACGTCATACCATTGTCCCCTTGTAACGCTGCACACGCTTCCCTTCAGCACCACCCGGATACAAAGCCATGGCGCTTAATTTTCTGGGTGACCGTGAGAGAGGAAGAGCTCTTTTTTCCCTTTTCACTTCTTTTCGTTCCGTGCGCTTTTTCCATACCACCTGTTTCTGCTCCTCTCTTCCTTGCCTTTTCCACCCTCTCTGCTGCGCGCGCTTCCTGACACCACCTGCTTCTGCTCCTTCCGTCCCTGCGTGCTGGATCCGTAGATCAGTTAAGGTGTATCCACACGACGGACCGGGCCGCGGACCGATTGATCACGTGATGCGCGGGCCGCGGGCCGCCCGGCTGCAATGAGCATCCACACGGCGGACCAAAAGAGCAGACAACAGAGCGAACGGGCCGGT
Source organism: Ixodes ricinus (assembly GCA_037355805.1). Taxonomy (NCBI): domain Eukaryota; kingdom Metazoa; phylum Arthropoda; class Arachnida; order Ixodida; family Ixodidae; genus Ixodes; species Ixodes ricinus. The sequence continues at coordinate 10,251 of JAZHYW010039215.1, read as the reverse complement.
CTAACCCTCGACCTCACAGCTCCATCAGACGCATGCAGCGAGCTGCTTTGAGGCTATTTGTAAGGAGCCAAGATGAGGTTGAACGAAAGGGACGTTTGGCCGCGGTGGCTCTGGCGTTGACTATTGAGGACGAGGAGGACTTAAGTGAACCTGAAAGGGCATGCTGGATGAAGCCCTGGATGTGCAGGAAAGATCTTGGTCTGCATAGTCTACTCTTTTCGTCGCACAACAAAAGGTTCGTCCTCTTCGTCTTCAACAGTTGGTGGTCAACAGCCAGCTTGTTGCCAGACTTAGCGCTTCAATTATACTAAAAACGCCGCGGTCCGCCGCCAAGGTTCGGGCGAGAAAAGTCGCTTGGCATTTCTCAGAAGCGCGGGCCGCGGACCGCCGGCGGACCTCCAAAAACGGTGACGTAAGATCACGTGATGCGCCGCCCGCGGACCAAAACAGCAATTTGGTCCGTCGTGTGGATACACCTTTAGGAGCGCACTCGGCTTCAACGCCGGTGACCGGGGTTTAGTGCCTGGCAACGGTTGCCGTTTTTTTCAAGATTGTTTAGTGGTTACTGTCGGACCGACCTACACTTTTCGTTCTTACGCGGCTTCTGAGGTTGGGTGGTCGTATAAAGCTAACGCTTTAATACGGCTTTAAAACTGGAGCAAAATGTGCATTATGAAAAATCGAGTGCTCTTATCCTTGATGATGGACATTCCATTGAACGTAACTGTCATGCATGTTTGCAGTGGTTCTGCAGGGGCCTGTCGCTCGTGCATCAGATTGAGATTTTTTTTTCTTTTTGCAGTGATGGAAGTTGCAATCGATCTTTTGTAGCAGGTTCTGTAGCAGGCAAAACATTGGTTTGGAGCAGTCACTGATCATTTTGGAGCGGATGCCAACAGCTATTAGCACATCACTTGAAACTGAAAAAAGTGGTTACATCGCTAAATGAGTTTATCTTTGATAACGACTGAGGATTCCTCGTTCATACTGGAGCGTATTACTTATTACCTTTTGTAATAAAAGATAGGGCACCGAAAGAACGCAGAGTGTTCTTTTTAGAAATAAGGCTCTAGTACAAAGAAAGTTCTTTTTACAATGGGCACTAAAAAAGTGGATGAAAAATAAATCATAGCACAACGCTTCGGTTGAGATAAATTTTTTTCCCATCGTCCTTTTACAGCCGGTAGTTTGTTTAGCTTGTATATATACGTTCTGTAAAATGCCTGCAAAGACCAGCTCTATGAACCTACGAAACTCAAGACTTTAATATTATGAACTGCCAAAATCACCCCAAAATATTATGAAAACCTACACTGGTGCAAGTGACACTGCTCTTTAGCGGCGTTGGAACCAAAGTGAAGTAAAAGTTTTCTGTTATTTCGATCGACAACTGCACGGGAACATACTTGGCTACCATTAATCCAAATATAGACTCCGGTTTATTTTTTTTTCTTGGGGCAGATTTTTAATTTTGAAATTTAACCAACCATTAAGAAAAAAATAGACCTGGATAAGTACTGCGCGTAGTTACTCATCCTGTCGCGCTAACCCAGGCGCTCACCGCTGCAGCTAGCACTCCGGTGCAGAGCGGTGAAGCTGGACACGCGCTCGATGGTGAGAGGCGGAACGGGGGCATGTGGCAGGCATAATAATTAAGCGATCTCATCAAAATTACAGGACCCTGGTTTTGTCTGATCACGATAGCCCGCAATTCTACAATTTGGCAATGTTTGCAATGCAGAGGGAATGGCAACCCAATGGCAATCCTCCCATCGCCGACATCGTCTGGAAATTTAGACGATGTCGGAGATCACTCCGCCAGAGCATCAACCAATCAGCGCGATTGACGAGCAATCTCAATACTTCGTCTCAACTTAATTTAAAGCACCAACGCTCCTACGAGCCAATGGGACCAACCAGCGTCAAAGAGCGATATCATGGCTTTCGCCCACGTTCCCGTACATGGAACTGCATCGACTAAACGAAACAAGGCAGCGAGTGTCCCGTGACTTGCGCTTTTAGTATTTGTTTGTGGTTGTATGTGTCCGGGCTTTTGACTGTACTCTGACCTAAGATAAAACAAATTATACAGTGAGTAGAGACGCTCTGAAATACATGTTTGCACCATTTTGCTTAGCAAAAATGGCACTTTGGCGCGAGATGTACCAGACGTTTGTTTATGGCGCAATTTTCCGCAAATGGCGCAGCACTTCCATCACTGCTTTTTGTTTTATAGGGCTGTGAAGTTTCCAAATCGGGTGTATCTTCAGTACTCTCTTTGATAATTTTGTTATCGCTAAAAATGCGTCGAGAATTGCGAAAGTACAAGATAGTTTCCCATCTAGATCTCAACTGTCGAAAATTCCTTTCTTAAAAACCGATTCCATGAGCCGCCAGACGAACAAAAAAAGAGAAGAAAAATCCTTCGAAATAACGTTCATTTCGGCTGCGCTATTACAACACATGTTTGTTGATTGAATAAGTTTTAAAGTTCGCGAACGTTTCTTCTTCTGGATTTCCTTTGTTAAACCGCTAGTGCCGGCTGTCAGTCAGGCAGACGTGGGGAAAAAAACGTATATTAAATTTGCAGTTTATGTAGCTCCTGCAAACTGCAAATAATCTGATAACCGATAGCTTGCAGGATTAAAAAAATTAAAATTGTCTTGCGAACACTAGCGCCGGTTTAATGGAATGGTACTGAAGATTTGCGTTCAACGCTTCCTTTTATCGCAATGTTGGTGAGTTCTTGAGGCAGTTAGGCAAAGGGAAATTCCACTCAACCTTCTAGCGAACAACTACAACAGTAACGACAACGACAATGACGACGACGACACCGACAACGAAAACGATGACGGAAACCACAACGATGACGACAACAACAACGACGACAACAACAACGTTAAAAACAACAAAACAAAACAAAACACAAACTACTACTACTACTGCAGCAAAAAGGAGAGGAAGAATCCTGATACCACCTGAGTCGGGTATGATAAGGTGACAATATTTTGTCAAAACGACACGAGGATTTTTACTAGAAGTGCAATCATCAATGGCGTCATTAGTTCTATAGCAAGCTGCCAGTGGGTTAGGAGCAGGGCTGGGCAATATCGCGATGGAAATGTATCGCGATAGTATCTCGGAGATATTTTCGGGTATATGTGTCTTTGTATCGAGATACATTCGGAAAATGTATTTCTATCCCAGTAGTGAAATAGATTTAAGATGTATCGCTTGTATCGCGATACTTCGCCAGACTTAGGCATCTCGTTATATGCGTTGTCCTTTTTAAGGTAAATTTAAAAGATAAAAACATCTGTATGGTGCAAGTTGCTTTGTATCTTATAATATGAACTAGCCCCATAATAAAATCCATCTCAGTCACCGACATTTAAAAAAAAACTGGATTAAAAAAGGTTACGGGTAAAAATAACAAAATCAGCTCCTCCCGCAAGGCCCTCCACTCTTTCCGTTTCAGCAGAGGGAACGCTGTAACAGCGTTGAGTGAAGAAAACGTACGGTCCTGTTGTCCAGTCTCCCCACATTATGGCATTATGGGTGACTCAGAAGCTTATAATACGACAGTTTGAGATGCGCCCTCACGGCTAAACAGGGTTCCTTTCGGGCAAACGCCTTTGGCCCAGCACAGTACGCAATCTTTACCGTTCTGTAACTATGTGATAAAACGGAGGTGGCATGCTTTCTTTAGCGGCATTCACGATACATAAAGAGTCTCGAGGTAAGGGGAGCAGCATAAAATGAAACAAAAAAGGAGCACAAGCATAAATTACAATTCATATTCGCCACGTACTACACCCTCCCCACCTAGCACCAGACATGTACGTAACGCGTTACAAGTAACGAGTTACTTGTACCTAGTTACTATTTTCGGTAACGAGTAACGTATTTAGTTACTTTTTTAGAAAAGGAACGAGTAACGGTATTTAGTTACTTTGAAGGCCAAGTAACGAGTAACGCTATCTCGTTACTTTTGAGGAGTAACGTGTACAACACCGCTTAAACGGCCTTGTTTTTATTCTAGCCTGAGTATGCGTCTATTGCGACAAAGGCAGATGGGCAACCCGAAAAACAACTAAACAGTATGACAGTACAGCAACGTATATCGCTGAACACGTCAGTCGAACAGTTCGACTGACGTGTCCAGCGATAAACGTTGCTGTACTCAACTCTACAGCTGGGAATGTCCTTCACCCAGCGAACACAATAAGGTCCGTTGGTTGAACCTTCTAGAACCGGGTACGGACCGAATGTAAACCCGGAGGTTGCGAACACGGGAAGGCACAGAACCCATTACCCGCTGTCCTCAATGAAGGCGCAGTTCCCGAAGATTCACCAGCTCTTCCTGAAGCACAACACTGCCGTTCCTTCGAGCGCGTCGGTAGAACGACTCTTCAGCGTCGCCGGAGATGTATTTTCAAGGAAGCGGGGAAACATAACTGATGAAAACTTCGAGAGGCAGCTACTGCTTAAGTGCAACGACTACTAAAAAGAAAACAATAAACCATGAAACAAAAACAGTTGTGTATTTGGTCGTCAAAGTAACGTGAAAAAGTAACTCGTTACTTTTGAGGTAACTCTACCGTTCCTTTTATGAATCAACAGCAATAATGGTTGCCTGATTATACCACACCACATCAATACTTTATGGCAAAATACCACCACACCATTCATCAGGTTATTTTATGGTCTGCCCGTCCACCTCATCTTTGAATGAGCAATCATTCATGATTAATAAAGATACCGATCGAAAATCAACGCAGAATATGTTCAGATATCCTGTTCAGGCCTGATAAGATGTTCATGACGCTGAACATATCAGCACGGTGATACCGTCGCCAGCACCAGAGCGATAACAGCACCCAGCTGATGCGTCGAGCACATCGACATCAACCACTTCAACGTCAACGATAAAATATCATCAGGTCACGAACCATCAGGTGACATCATCCGCACCATCATCAACGATATTGTTGAATGCCACGCAGAATTTGCGCACCAGTATTTCACCACACCTTGTAACCATCAAGACGTTCCGGAGGAGAAGAATGGCATTAATCACATAACGGCTACGCCTTTCCTTCATCCGCACCCTCCCATCTCATTTCCTGCTTCCTCCCATTTGCGGGAAGTTTTCGCGGCCTTCTGCTATTTAGCGGAAAATTTCACAAATTTAGTGGGGAAATTTTCCTACAATTGGGAGGAATTTTTTCCGCTAAATTTAATGGCGGGAATTTTTCCCCACTAAATTAGCGGGGTATTTTTTTCCCAAAGTTTAGTGGGAAATTTTTTTGCTAAATTTAGCGGGTAATTTTTTTTCATAAATCTAGCGCGGAAAAGTTTTGCGTGCTACATTTAGCGCGGAATTTTTCCGCTAAATTTAGTGGGGAATATTTCTGCTAAATTTAGCGGGAAAATTTAACCATAATGCAACGCGCGGTAACGTCACGAAGTGACCTACGTGACGTCACACGCGACGTCACGCGTGACGCCATTATGGGAAGCGTCCCATTACTGTAACGCGCGGTTGCGCCGACGGCGACGCCAACGGCGACGCTGACGCCACTCAGGCCGGAACCGGGCTCCCTAAGAGCTGCGACGCGAACAAAGCAAGATATTGAGGTCACGATTATCAAGCTGGGAGGGGATAGTACGGTTCACCGAAAAAGTAACAGCCAAGCGTACAGCACAAACTGTTCAGCACTGTGAGCTTTCCTAACAACGGGCAACATAGTCAGGTACGAACTATTCGCGACTCCGGCTACCCTGACCGGGGTCGCCACTATTGCGGGAAATATGCGCGCTCGTGCCGTTCACATATACGCGGCCCAACGCACTTTTTATCGGCTAAGAGCTTTAGTAGGCGGCAAGCGTCGAACTCAAGATGGCTTTCGTCGTGATTTTTGTCTACCGCGTTTCAAACCTGCTGCGATGTTGTTGGCGTGCAAACGAACTTCCAGATGCTCGACCCTCTTCGGGGAAGTGATGGAAGGACTGCATGGTGCTGATGAAAGGTCGATGAACGCAAAATGTCCGGACCTGCGCGGTAGCGTAGGTTGCGATTCAGAGCGATCCCCGGCAACTGCGTTCGCACTGACAATAACGACAGAATTACCGGAACAACAGTTCCATCGACGCCCACCGCCGACAACGTGTAATCACGGAAGCAAGAAGGGACGAGCGGAAATCGCGAAAGAAAGCCGCTACCGCTCAGTTCGGTGTTTTTCCACGAGGTGCCCGCCCGTTTGTCTGGAGTCGCGAGACGCAGTATAAACACCGATACTCTTGCTTGCCACTGCGTGGACAACAAAGACGGCTGCCGAGCCCCGCGAACAGCAGTAGCAGCCGTCCGTTCGGCTACGCGTGCATTCCTTTGGTAGGCCAGCGCACAACGCGGGCTGTTTACAAGAAAGTCCGCCGTTTGCCCGTATGAGGTACTAACGCGCGTGCACGGGAGCCAGAGTTCACGTGAGGCAAATGTATCTGCGCATGCGCTGTAGAGGTCACAGCGCCACCGGAGAAAGCACGGCGTCTAGGCAGCGGGTTGGTGTATAGAGTCGCAGCTGCGGGAAGAACATATGGAATAGAGGTGTTTGAAGGGCCGTCCGTAAATCGTCAGGAACTGAAAACAATCCACTTGAATCTAACTAGAAGGCGAAAAATTTCCTTTGGTTGAAAGCCCCTTCGATTATTCGTCGGTTCCTTTCGACAGAAACAAAGCACCTCGAGACAGATTACGCTCGCGTATTATGAAATCTCTCGTAAGGGAGGCCTCTCTTAAAATAATAACACTAAAACCCTCTCACAGTGATAACAGCGGGAGACGACGCTCTACGACGTAGCCTGAACATGAAGAACGCGTTCGTTGACAAGTTGGGTTCGCCGACATCTGGACCTAATCTGGACTCCAAAACTTTTGAACCTCAAGTGAAAAAAAAAAAGAACATGTAGCGCAGGGTTTGCGAGAGAAACATTAATAATGGTGGGCTGCGTGGCCGCAAGCTGTTTAGCAGCAATTCGTGTCCGCCCTTCTGGTCGGTGGGAATATGAGGAGCTGTTCGCTTGCGTGGCAACGGGAATTGATACATCGAGGGTGAGGCCTCTCTATATAAAGCGTGAAGGCAGTGAGTCGGCACTCCCCATCGCGCGTTTCTCTCGGCGTGTGCTGCGGCTGCCTCGCCGAGCCGGGATGCGAGTCGCCAGCTGGAAACCCGTACGTAACCCCGGAAGGTTCAGGGACTCTTCGGACGTTTATTTGTTAGAATGACGACGGAACCCGACGCGTTTTCGTTTTCCGAGAGGACCAGGGGACGGGTTAGGGAGAGGGGTGAACGTTTTCCCTAATCCCATATACACGAAGCTTTTCAATACGAAAATAGCTTTTTTGCGCCATAAAAAACTAGCCGTCCTTCCTCGCAGGAAAAAAAAAGCTGTAGTAAATAGGAGGGTTTAAATAATGGTTCAAGTGTTAAAAAAAGGTTTTACACGTTAGAGGTAGCTTTAGAAGGGCTTGAGCTCCTCTGTCTTTTTTCTTTCCACGGCGAATGATGTGGCTGATGCAATGCACTTTCTACCGGGATTCATGTTGTTGCTTTTTTCTTGCCCGAAGAGAAGAGAGGAATGCGTTAACAATAGCATGTGGACGCATTCAGCTAATATTTGACGAAGCCTCTGATCTCCGCCTCCATATTAGAAACCGAAGTTTGTGCGCCGAGCCCCACTCTGCGTTTAAAACACCAGCTAACTAGCGCCTCAATGTTCTTCTGTTTAGGGTGATGCCACCCTTTGTAGCACCCGATGCCGACAGCACGCGCCTACAGAGAAAATACAAAGAAATCGCCGGAAACAAAATGTCGCCGTAGCACAGTCAGCGCTACGAGCGCGTGCAGGGACACGCTCTTTCACGTGCTTCAGAACAAAAAATAAAAAGAAGAATTGGAAACAAAATGGCCAGATGTCATCACCCTAAGCAAAGCGCACATGAAGGCACCCTACAGTTAACTACGCGTCTTTGATCAGCTTAGGCAATGTAGGAATCGACTGGTTTTGCAGTCTAACGACTTTTTTTTTCAATCTCATTCACATGGTCCTCCTGTTCTAAGTTGCTCAAATAGAAGATAATGCAATGGTCATTTTGTGCATTACGAACCGAATATGTGGATATACCACAAAGTGCGAATAATATAAAAAAATTACGACCGGCATCGTCTAACTGTACAGGGCTTACATGTGCAGGCAGCCCACAAAAAAAGCAACAAGGAGAATGATGGCTGCCAAATGATACACTTGTCCAGTGGTTGCGATTTTTACTGGGTAGTATTGTATGCGTCACCGAAAAAAGTAAAGAAATACGTAACTCGTGACTTGCAACAAAAAAGAACGCGTTACCAACTTACCATACCTCAAAATAAAAGGAACGCGCTACCGTTAGCGTTACCTATAAAAAATAACGTACGTCACTTTTCCGTTAGTTTAATTTAAAAAACTGACGGCAACAGTTTGTTTTTGTTTTGTTTTTGGCGACAGCGTTTTTCGACACTAAGACAAAGGGCGTGGACGCTGGGGTTTTTCTAAAGTGGGAAGTTTTGCGTGAGGAAAGGACATTGGAAATTTTGAAGGTATGCGGGTTGAGTGCAATAATTAATGACTTGACGCCTGCTGTAGAAACCCAAAAGAAATTTAAGTGTACTTCTTAACGATTTTGGTAACATGTAACTAGTAACGTAATTCCGTTACGCGTTACTTGAAATAAGTGACGCAAGTACGTTACTTAATTGCTGCAGTTTTGAAAATGTAACGAGGATGTTACTATATTACCGAAAAAAGTAACGCCTTACACGTTAAGGTTCTTACTTGTAACGAGTTGCCGACAACACTGGTATTAGGGCACGTCAGCATAGCGCTTCGCCATATGCTGAGCGTCCTCAGACTTGTCATATGTCTGGCCTTGTAAATATGACAGTGATTGATTAATTGCTGCAAAACACATGGAAATATACGCAATAAGCGTCAAAACAACATGACGGAGTCAGCTTTTTTGCAAAATTATTTTAATATTTGAAATTGACATGCGTCTTTCCCACCGAAATTGAGGCCCAGCTATTTGGGCTGACAATATAGCTTTTTCATTGATAACATGCTGCGGGTATCGGACCCCGAGAACGCGTGCTCATTCCGTACACAAACTGGTGGTACGAACTCACGCTATAAACCTTTCCAAAAAAGGGCTCCTGGACGGTTCCATTTTCATTGTTCGTGCGTATGGCGTGTGATTAGCTCGGTTTTCGAAGCGACGAACAAGCGTGTGCTGGGTTGAAGGGGCGTAAATCCATTCGAATTACGGAGGGAGACATACCGTATGCTGTGGCATCCATTTTATAAATAGCTATTTATTAGAAAGAAAAAAAATAGAGCCCTGCTCGGAGAAAAATGTTTAAAAAAAACGTAGCGCAGAAAGCAAAAAAAAAAAGAACTGGCTTAGTTTTCTGTATAGGCCAACGGCGCTCTTTAAGGGGTATCCACACGAAGGAGAACTCCGCGGACGGATGTCGTGACGTCAGCAACCCGGGAAACTCCGTCCTCGGCTCCGCCGCGTGCACCTCCAGAGCTTTCGTGCTGATCGGAACGAAGCCTCCGCGCCTCCGCCACGGAAAAGAACGGCGCTGCCGAGGCGTCAAAAGGGATGACGTATGCCTCACGTGATGCGCGCTGCCCGGAGGAAAGGGGCGGATTTCTCTCGTGGGGATACCCCATTACTAACAAACCGCGCGGCGTGCGGATGAACGCGCAATTCCCGCATGAGGTGTAGGTACTGCTCGTGCGCACGAATCAGACTCGCGTGAAATGGAGCGTCTGCGCCATGCGCCCTGCCAATACACAATCAGTGACGACTGATAATAACGTTTATTTTAACGTTATTGCCTTTATTTTAACGTTATTACGTTTCTTTTAATGCCTTGTGTCCTGTATCGGCGTGAGCATGCATGCAAGCAGTGGTGTATGTACCAACGCTTTCGGATCGCCTGTAGTCCATTCGCAGATTTTGCTGCTTTTGCTCCTGCAACGACAGACCATGGAAGAAAGAAACGAAAGAAATAGGTCTCGAAATATATCAAGTGGGTATAAAGGTTAAAAAAAAACTGAAATGGTGCAAACAAACTGCCAAGGCCGGGTCCTGCTAGGACCGAGCGGTCGTGCGGTGGAGGGACGACTAGAACCAGGTGCGGGACAGAA
>JAZHYW010039212.1:0-37502 GCA_037355805.1 Ixodes ricinus | reverse complement strand
TGGTTGTTTCAATTTTTGCAGTTGCAGATGTCAGAATATATCGTATCGATTGGTATTGACGAAGGATATGAGCAGATTCAGTGTTAGATACTGAAACCATCCTCTTTTTCAATCGCCAATAATTGAGCACGGCGTTCTGACATCATCGCAAACGCCTGTGCAAGAAGCAGACAAACTTGCAATTTCTGCGTTGATTCTGCTGACGGGGAGGCTGCGTAAAATACATAGATGAAGTCAGGCGCGAGTTTTCGCAGTGCTGTGGTTAAGGGCGAAATGGAGGGGGTATTCACTATGTTGTTCTTGAGCGTTGTGTAGAGCTCATATTAATAGACTGCGTTGGGCATGGGCTATCTTGATGGTAACATACGTTGCGAGCTTCAGAGGGATAAGTCGCTGCCAGTATGCCAGCAGCCGCGACGGGCCGGGCAGTGAATATTTAAAGACATTTATAGGCATTTTACTACGCCATACCTCTGCTGCAGCTGCCATGCTTTGAAGGTTTGACTGCCTGCCTCTTGTTTTAGTAATGAAAGAGAAAAGAAAAGATGCGCTCTATTTATGTATGTAAATTAATTAAATTCAATTTTATGGCAGTATGGTAGTACAGTTGCCTAATATTGGTTATTATGAGGAAGGGAGGATACCTACATTGGCTAGAGAATGCGGTCGATATAGTCGATATGAAAATTATTGCCAATGGTGTCTAGAAAAGGTGAAATCAGGGCATTATTGTTGAGGGTAGTGTATCTATATTAGCTAGAAGTGTTCCAATATACATAATATTGGTTAAAAATATATATTGGTTAATTTAGAGATATACGACTCACATTGGCAAGAAAATCTGTACAAATAGTGTCAGCATAGAAGTGCCTGTGTATTTAATATTGCAGTAAATGCGTATTAATAGTGGTTAATATTGGGGCAGTTTGTGTAGCTAATACTGGTAAGAATATCTGGTATTCACCGTTAATATTGAAAAGTTCTTGCAGCAAATATTAAGGCCAAGCAGCACTTTGCTTCGACATGATTGCACCAGGTACGCGTGAATTGCGTTCTCGCCTGATGGCGTCATATTGCTGCGCATGCCGATACGCCTGGCGCGAAAAAGGGCTTCAATACGCTCGACAGCAGGATTCAGAATTAGCTACATGTCGCAGACCTGCCTGTTCGCCGTTATAGATTATCCATGACAGCTACATGGATATGATGTCGCGCCTCTGTTGCTGTGAGTTGCGAATGATCTTCATCAAGAACCGCTGTTGTTTTCGGAGGCATTTAAAAATTACACATATCGATTTCAGTATGGAACGCAGCGCCCATACTGTTTATGTCCATTTCAATAGAGAAAGTTTAGTAGATCGTTCTGATACTTCCAACTACACACCTAGCGCAAAGGTGGAGGCAGAGTTTCGGGTATTGTTATCGGTTACCGGAACGATCTACTAAAACTCTCCATTTTCATCATCATTCGGGTCCCACAGGCAATATATATCAGTAATTATCTGAGTTGTTTCCTAGTTAATATTGTTGCCATTGTTTATACATGGGACTAACATAGACCTATACTGCGTGTTGCCTGGGTATTTTGTTTGTCTTACGTTACTGCTAGGTTGATCATTAAGCATGCCATGTGGTCGAGAGAGGTTAATCGATTTATTTATCTGTGTGTTTTGCGTGGTCTGTTAGTTTCCAAGTAGGTCAGTTACATGATGAGCCTTGAACGTTTCTTGTCTCATCCTGCTTGGCAGGCATCATGGCGACGTTTTTAGTGTTGCTCCAAGACCTACATCCAGCTTCTCCGTCAGTTGGGGATGGCGCGAATACATTGCACCTGTCGTTCATAAAGTTACGTTGCAGCAGCGATATCTCTAAAGTAATGTTCTTCACGTTCGTCCCTTTGGCATGACCGCAAGGCTAGGTCTGAGTTAGGCAATAAAATATTTGATTTTAAGGGAAAATAAATTGTCGAAACGTATCTTACCAGGGGGGCTAGGCTTAGCCGAAATATGGTTAGATATGAAAATCCTTAAATAGAAGCAGTACTTGAAAAAGAGATCCACAAGAAATGACAGCCCGTATTTTTTATTTGTGTTTCGGTAAACACAAATAAAAATGGAACAATTCATTTCTTCCCGTGGATCTTTTTTCAAGTACTGCTTCTATTTGGATTGTATCATATCTAACCATATTTCTTGACTGAACGGGCTCGAGAGTTAATTTACAGGATTACACGAAACCCCCTCGTAGGATGCGTCGACGCCAATTTTGTTTTCCCTTAAAATCAAATATTTTGCCGCCCTAACTCAGACCTAGCCTTGAACGCGGTCATTACTAAGGGACGAACGTGAAGAGAACACTACTTTAGAGATGTCGCTGCTGCAACGTAGCTTTATGAACGACAGGTGCAATGTATTCGCGCCATCTAGCTGACGGAGAGAGCTAGTGTAGGTCTTGGGCAACACTAAGGCCCATCGCCCAGTGTACCGCCTTAGGCAGGTGAACAAAATAAGAAGCATTCAAGGCTCATCATGTAATTGACGACACCTGCCCGGAGGCCCAACAGACCACGTAAAGCACACGAATAAATCACTTGTCATCGTTAACCCTTCTCTCGACCACGACATGGTGGCAGTAGCCATGATCAACCTGGCAGTGGCAGCGTAGGACGCCAAACGAAGATACCCAGGCAGCACACCAATATAGGTCCTATGTTGGTCCCATATTTGTAAACAATGGCAACAATATTGGCCAATATGGGAAAGCTCAACTCGGAACTATAATGGTGCGATATTGTGTGCCCATATTGCTCTTTGCTGTGGACCCGATGTTGACTAATATTAGAGAGTTTTAGTAGATCGTTCCGATGACTCCGATAACAATACCCGAAACTCTGCCTCCGCCTTTGCGCTTAGATATATAGTATCGTTATCGGGGGTATCGGAGGTATCGGAACGATCTACTAAAAACTCTCTATTAGTGCACATAAAATATTATGGGGCGCTGCTTGGTTCAACATACTGAAATCATTGTATTATTAATTTTAAAATACCTCCGAAACCCAACAGGAGTTTTCAGACGGTTTCTAGCTAGGTGGAAGATCATTCGCAACTTTCACAACCTATAGGGGGCGCGACGGCGCCTATCAAAATGGCTGTCATGTGGATGATCGTCCTAGAACAGCAGTACGAGGCGGGGTCTGCGACGCGTAAGTAATTCTAGTTTTGCTTTAGTCGAGCAGTATTTGAGCCTTACTTTTTTTTCACGCCAGGAAGGTGTCGGCATGCACCTTTATTGTGAAGCCGATCATCCAGGAGCTAGGGAGCGCAATTCTCACACCGCGGTACCACCATCGCTGAAAGTTGCGAAAGTCATGTCGAAATAATGTTAAAAGTTATATATTTCTAATGTCTTTATTAATATTTTTTTTACATTTTTAGTCGTTTAATTCTTTTATTTTCAATTTTGTATTTTATTCCTAATTTATTTATTTATTTCTACATATGCATATATATCTACATTTTATATGATTCTCCTACTTCTTTACTTTCTTTTATTCTTGTACTTGTCTTCCCTACAACTTCTAAAACTTCTTTCTTCTCTTCCTTTGTTTTCTATTAAAACCCCAGTTGTGGGTATACTGCTTTCCTGTCTACTTCATGTCCATGTATGTCCCTTGTGCGCTATAATTTCAATGATAGTGCATATTTTAAGCCAATATTTGCTACAAGAACTTTTCCAATATTAACCAATATTGGTGCAGATATTCTTACCAGTATTGGCTACACAAACTGCCCCAATATTAACCACTATTGGTGCACGTTTACTTGCCGATATTGGATACACGAACTTCTACAGTGCTGACCACTATTTGTACAGATTTTCTTGCCAATATTGGTCGTGCCATTGTCCCCAAAATTAACCAATACATATTTTTTAACCAATGCTGGTTCCACCCACTTCCCCAATATTGTATTATAATGGAACACTTACTCTAGCTAATACTGGATACACCACCCTCAACAATAATGCCCTATATTGTTTCACCTTTTCTAGACCATATTGGCAGCATGAACCTCCCAATATCGACCTATATCGATCACATTCTCCTAGCCAATATTGGGCATCCTCCCTTTCCTTATAGCAACCAATATTGGGCAACTGTCTTTACCATACTGCCGCCAAGAACAGTTTTAGTTAATTTACATGCATAAACAGAGCACATCTTTTTCTTTTCTCTTTTTCATTATTTAAAAACAAAGAAGGCAGGCAGGCAGTCAGGCTCTTCAAAGACATGGCTGGCTGCCAGCAGAGACATGGCGGCGGCGAGATGCCCTGCTGTAAATCGTCTTTCGGTAATATTCACTGCCGGCCATATATGTATGCGCGGCTGCTGAGCGCGTACTGACGGCGAGCTTCCGCACTTATTTCGTAACGTGTATTCCGCACCATCAAGATGGCCGGTCTTAGCAGTCTATTAATGTGAGCTCTACACATCGCTCTCAAAATATAGGGGTATTCACTGGCCGCCATATTTGAGATGTCACTGTTTAGAGCGCATGCTCAGAACGAGCTCACATTAATAGGCTGCCAAGACCGGCAACTTGATGGTGCGGAGTGCACATTGCAAAATAACTGTGGAAGCTAGCCATCAGCACGTGTTCAACATTAGCGCACACAGATATGGCCGCCAGTGAATACACCCTATACTCCGTTTCATACTTAGTATACAACACTGTCGAGCCTACTGACGCTCACGACGGACTTCATCTATGGTTTTGTTTGCACGAGAACGCGTCCAGATCAACTGGGAGATCCAACCTTAAGGGAGTGCAAGTTTGTCTGCTTCTTGCACAGGCGTTGCGATGATGTCAGAACGCCGTGCTCAATTATTGGCTGATTGAAAAAAAAATGAAGGGTAGACCTCAATCCATCTAGCACTGTGGTCTACCCACTATCCCTTCAATCAATACCAATCAGAGTACGACATCATTCTGACGTCACCGCAGCTCCTGCGCAAGAATTAGAAAACTTGCTGTCCACATACTTGCGCCAGCAGCATTGACAGCATTGTACACTACGTATGAAACAAATCATAGACAGGTTTGTCACTTAAGCAGGGGTGGACTTAAAAACAGCCAGATAATACAGCAGCCTAGGACGGCAGGATTTCGGGGGCGGCCATTTTGTGGCCGCCCCCGAATCAATTAGATTTTGTTTTCCAAATATAGCTCCGAAGTTGGCTACTTTGAAATTCTAGCTCGAAATCTAGCTATTTTTAAAAATGTTAACTCTAAACTAGCTACTCCCCCCCGCTCAACCCCGTTCCCCATGGCCACTGACTACGGGGAGAGGTGATTGGAGGGGAGAGGAAGGCGGTGCTGCTAAAGGCTGATTAGGGCGGGGAGATGCTAAGTCCGCCTCTGCATGTAAGTCCTTTTGCAGCAAATGAGCACAACTTTATTCAGTTCAACTATATATACTCTTTTTTACTTTGACAAAAGTACGTGCTATAACTGCATGCAACGTTCTTACATATATCAATTGACGAGCTGCGCGAAAGAGCAGCTTTCGAAATCTGTTCCTCTCTGTGGCCGGCTCGTCACGCGATCGGGTGCGGGCAGATAGCGTTCCTAGCGCCACCGACTTCAATTCCTTCATGGAAAAAGCTCGATAGAATTCCTTTCCACCATAGGTAATTTAGATCCAATGTTTCGCCCATTCCGCGGCTTCAGTCCATTGTGGGGGCCACTGGTGGGGGCTGATAGTGTAGCGAGCGCCATCGAGCGCACGCGCCGTGAAAATGCGCCAGGCGTTCAATCAATACTTCATTTCACTATTAGCGGCGAGATGTTTCGGTGGCGCCCTCGTTCGGTTACCTTTCGTGACGTCACTAACTCGTGAACAACAAGTTCGATGGTGTTTGCAATATGCATGGTGGAAGCCTGAAATCATAGCGCTCTCAAAGCAACACTGCCAACACCGTCAAAGTTGAAGTTCTTTCATTCCTCTTATTTCCGTCGTTGAGACATCCTTTGCTGACGTCATAGTCAGCATTCTGCCAATTGTGGTGGGCCGACCACAGTGACGCTTTCGATCGCTCACGTCGCCAATAAGGGCCGACGTACACTTCGCGCTTTCCAAATTTGTCCGCCTCCTTCATTTCTGTGTCCTCGCCACTTTTTACCTTGCTCCAACTTGGTTCCCAGTCGCAGTTTAGGAGAGGAGAGCCCTAAGAGGATCATCTTCTCTGCCGAACACCGAGGTTGTACGTCGGCCTTTAAGCGCAAGCCAGGCCGAATTAGCAAGCGCGAGCATGTGGTCATGAACATGCAGTGCTTGCTCTGCACGAACACGCGTGCTTGGCAAAAATTGGGTTGTGGGGATATTTATACAGCGTGTAGTTGGTCAGCCATTTAAAGTTCCGACGAGTCACTCGCTGTAGATGACCAATTTAGCCAGTGCAGTACAACCGCTACTGCCTGGGGTTTTTAACGTGCACCACGCAGTAGTGACACACGACCGCACGCCGGTACTAGGCTCATTCAGATCGAAACGGGCAGGGGTGGGGCTCGAACCCAGGATCCCTGGGTTCGAGCCCTAGATTCTGCGGCGCGAGCTTTCGCTCCAAGCGCGTCGAGCTGGGTGTACGCTTTAGCCCACTCGGCCACCGAGTGGGCTAAAGCGTGGTGGAGTTCCTTTAAATAAAATATTAGGGGTCACTCGTTCTGTATTTGGTTAGAGCCGGTGATTTGGGAACGCTAATTCCCCACTTTGTAACTGCCACCTTTACCTACAGCTTGGGTGGATCAGTTCCAACCAATAAAGCACGAGCCCTGCCATCCAGAGGCAGTGGCTGGTAGGCCTGTATATTCATAGCCTCACCTATACTCAGAAAGCCTGGCAGTTCGAAGACGGAGCCATAGAGTGCCCGGTAGCAGATTTGGGTCGCCAGGATATGGTAGCAAAGAGCGTTTCTCGTGGAGTCTGGTATTAAGCGCACAGCTTTTGCAGCGGCGAGGACCCAAAACATGGTTCCGAAGTCCGACGAGAAAAGAAGCGGCAGCCCGAGGAACGCGAGAACCACGAGCGGACATTCCATCGCTCGGGACAAGTGTGTTTCGGCGTCTCGCCACAGCGGGGCGCCGTCACATGACCCTTGTCTGCCGCTCTACCTTTTATCTGCCAGGCTCTGTCAGTATAGGGGAGGCTATGGTATATGCAATTACTGTCTTCAAGCATAATGTTTTAGTAGATAGTTTTTAGTTATCAGTCCTCTCCGAACCCAGCCAACTGAGGACGCGCGGCCAATTAGGACTGGTTCACACGGCCCCATTTGCTTAAATTGCGCTACGTTCGAAAGCTTACGCCACAAGTCACCGGGACATCTGTGTTTTCTATTAAGCCATTAAGATTGCCTGGCACGCGGCATTCGAAGCACGCATGTTTCGACGATTAAGTAAACGGTGGTGTGTGAGCGTTCCCGGCTATGTTCCGGGTCTTCCCGAAAAATATACGATAGGGTCCGGGGTAGGGGACAAACCAGACACATCCATTCATTTATTTAATGCATTGCAAAAAAAAAAAGAACAGCTCTCTTTAAACTTTGCCCTAAAACATGGCGGATTCCGTTCGATCGTCTTGAAGTGACTGTCGTCGACACTCCAAATTGGAAATGCTCTGTTATTTTAGATTTCTCTAAAATTAATCCTGCTCGAGACGACGCGGCACCATGAGGCACGTACGATATATGTTGTTCGATTGATGAGACTCGTCGGATTTTATGCCGTGAGCGGGGAATACCCACACCATTCGGCCATCTTGTGTGGTCAAATAGTTTTGAGAGTTTAGAGCTTGGTAGATTCACAAGCTCGGTGTATAATATCGTAAAAAATCAACATAAAATGAAACAAACATTTGTGTTGCATTTGTTCTCTCGCGCGCGGACTCACCAAAAATGGCTCTCTTTTGTTTGGCTTGGTTCCCAAAAAAAGTAAACCCCCTTTTTACCCTTTTTGGTAGAGGGGACGTGCTCGTATCTCCCGACTGCACTGACGCGGAGCTTTTAGATGGCAACATACGACACTGTGGTGAGCGCGTTCGAAAAACACTTCATACCTCGAAAGAACGCTATCTACCAACGAGAAAAGTTTAACTTCCGTAAACAACAGCCGCACGAAGCTGCCGACGCTTTTGGGACCCATATTTGCAAGATGGCAAACAAGTGCGAATACAGGGCCCCAACAAACAAACAGATCCAAGAGTCAAGACATCCTCGTAGTTGGCCTCCAGGACATGAATCAGGGTGAAAAACTGCTACTCAACGCCATGCTCACTTTAGAAAAATGCATCGCAGCGGCACGAATCTAGAAAGTAGTAAAGCAGCAAAAACAAAACAAAAAAAGAATGGATCCGGAAAACCGACTTTCTAAGTTCAAGAAGTCCGAAACCCGGCTCACTAGAGAATTACTGCAAAGAAATGAGAAACCTCCCTTCCGAGCGTTCCATAAACAGTTCAAGATAAAGAGTGATGAAGCAGTACGCTGCAGGTGGTACGGCGGAGCACATGACTGCACAACCAATTAGTGTCCTGCCAGAAGCAAAACGTGTCTCCACTGCAAAAAACGAGGACATGTATGGCTCAGTGCGCATGTTACAGAAGCCCAAAAACGAAGTGTTGCCAAGTTCTGCAAACCACACCAAACGTTTTGAAAAAGTGCTACTCGGTGAAGTTCAAACACTCAACTGCAGAACCAACTAGGAGCGGAAACATCTTGAAGCGCCATTTTTTTTTTGACAGAAAATAAAAAAGGAACGCAAAATTCGTGCTGTTTACCGTCTCCACAGCGCAGATAAGCTGCCGCCTCAGACGTTCAGTCTATCTATGCTGGAACGCAAACTACATGATGTAGAAAACTGCATCGGGCACTGATTGGCTCTTCTCTCGGGTCACGTGACATGACGTTGAAATGTAGTTTTTCCCTATGCAGTTCGAGCTATGCTCGTAAAATGATGCAGTTGGCGGTGACGTCAAAATGTCGTCACGATGCACTTCGACGATGCAGTTAACTGAGTGGTCGAGACGAAGCCAGAGATCAAACTGCATCGTAAAAGATGGCGACCCTAACATATGCATCTCTACTGTTGGGTTCGCCAGCGGATCGAGTTTTTAGAGATCACCGGGATGCTTTCGAGACGAGCGATGCGAGGTTTGTAGGCGAATACCGGCTGACCAAAGGGGTGACTCGCTGGCTGTGCGACCAGCTTCGCGGTAAGCTCCAGCGGCGTCGCGAAGGGCCCGTGTGCTGACGGTCGAACTACAAGTCTTCGTAGCTCTACGCTTCTACGCCGCTGGCGGCTTCCAGGGAACCGTCAGGAGCGACGAAAACATTGGTGTTAACCAGTGCTCTGTGAGTCGCATACTTGTGGATGTCACCAACGCTACCATCGATTGCCTCGGACCGAAGTGGCTGTGTTTCCAGCAAACTCAAGCAGAGAAGGCGCTCACAAAAAGGAAGTTCTTCGAGCGATGCAAGTTCAGCGGCGTGATCGATAAATATTCTAAATACTCTTACACGATTCAACACGATTGTGTTTTCATTTGAGTGCACCCCATATAAGTGATTTGGCTGAGCGAAAGGCCAAGCAAGCAACGGTAACCGACTTAAGTTGAGCTAGTTCGTTCATACTTCAGGTAAAGAGGGAATATATATATATATATATATATATATATATATATATATATATATATATATATATATATATATATATATATATATATATATATATATATATATATACTTTATTTTAAAGCAACTACTTCAGGTAGGGCCAGCTGAACTAGAATAAACATACAGATAAAGAAAAGACCATACACACCGTGGGACTAACAACTGATTTTCTTTTTCCTCCTCTTCTACTACGAACCCAACTTGAGGGAAATATTCTCTTTAGTTCTTTTATGCTTCCTACTTCACCGAAAATTTAACCCCGAAGAAACATTTTTTTTCTTTCTCGTGCAGCACGAGAGAAGTTGCACTAACGCAGTCAAACAAAGAAAAAAGTAAAATTTGTCGTTAGTCGTTTATACAGCAGTAGGCGCCTGAACACGAGGACATTGTTACCCACTGTAGATAAGCAATTTAGCCAGTACAGTACGACTGCTAGCCTGGGGTCTTTAACGTGCTCACGCAGTAGTGATAAACGACCACACGCCGGTACGATGCTCATCTAGATCGAAACGGGCAGGGGCGGGGATTGAACCCAGGATCCCTGGGTTCTGCAGCGCGAGCTTTCGCTCCACGTGCTCCGAGCTGGTGTGCGCTAGCCCACTCGGAGATTCTTCGAAATTCCCTGTAGGGAAAAAAGAACGATGTAGTTTCAACTCAATCGCCACTGTTCGGCGACGTCACCGGACACGTCACGGTGCAGTTCTCTTCCGATGTAGTTTGTTGGCGATGGAGATTAGGCTCCTCCCACCGGCGACGTCACGATGCAGTTTCTCCACCGCTTTTTCCAGCATAGACAGACAGGGCCCACCTACATGGCACTGTTTAGCAGACATGGATGTAACTACATTCCTGTGACAAAATTACTGAAACTTAGTTAATTTTTGCTGTAATGAGTAATGCAACAAATTATTTTCTGTGCTGATAATTTAGTAATGTAATGAATTACTCCCAGGTTGTAATTCTTGAAAAAACTACCCATTACGCGAAGTGGATGGAAAGAAATTTTCGAGTCATGACATAGCTGGACGGCCATGTCTTCGTTCACGAAACACCTAGCACGACGGATGTACGGCGCCACGTCATCAGGAAGGGTGTCAGGGCACGCCACTAATATCATCACATTTTAAAATCTAAGTCGAAGAGGTTAGTGTAAAAGCTCCTTGGCAATGTTCCAGAACGTTTCGTGAGTTGCTTTGTCCTTGACAGGTCAAAGTGGTTTCATGTTGGAAACGACAAAAAGCGAGCAAAGCATGTGCTGCGGAAACTAGTGTCTATTCTTGATTCGGCCGCGATATGCCTCCGTGAGTTTTCCTTTGCCTTCACCTCAAGAAGTTTAATCAGGGAAAGTCTAACGCGCTGATATTGCCGCTGGCTCGTTGGAGAAAAACCCAATTTAGCAGGCACCCACCACCTCTTCTTCGCTGGCGGAGTGTCCGCTCAGAAAACATCCGGCCTCCTTGAGTAAGGACCGGCGATACGTTTTACATTTGTGTTTTGGAACAACCCACCCTAAAACAACATGGCGGCCGGTAAGCGAGAACCGAGTCGAAAGGCTTCTCCAGCTGCACGGCTTTTCACTGGAGTGACAGCGCAGGGTCCATATATGCCTTTTCCGTGTCTTTTACGCGCATTGCGACATTCAAAACATCCGTCTTCAAGCACCGGCCCCATACTTCGTACCGAAAAGACGGCAGTATTGGCGTGTGGCGGTTCGGCGCCTCAGGACCACGTAGTGTTATTAATATAGCCTCCAACCAGATGGCGCTCAAAACGGCAAAAAGAAAAGTCGACGGGGCACCTTTTTATCTTCCTAGCCATTCATATAGAAACAAAAAGGATGTACAATACACTGCCCTGACATACAGGCAGACAAACACACAAAAAGCAGCACGACAGCGAAACCAATCTCGCATACGTCTACGAATGACTAGTTGACCCGGCCGCTAATATGGCAGTCTTATTTTT
Source organism: Ixodes ricinus (assembly GCA_037355805.1). Classification (NCBI taxonomy): domain Eukaryota; kingdom Metazoa; phylum Arthropoda; class Arachnida; order Ixodida; family Ixodidae; genus Ixodes; species Ixodes ricinus. The sequence continues at coordinate 25,809 of JAZHYW010039212.1, read as the reverse complement.
GAATTCGGCTTGACCGATTACTTTCACACTTGTCGCATAAACACGTAGAGGCTGACCTAACAGTAATTCTTACTTAACATTGCTTTGTCATTTTTCAAGGAAATTGTTTATATATCTTAAACCAAGGCCTTAAAAAAAGTATCAGTTGATAAATTATCTAAAATATCAAAATTACTGCTTACTAATGACTTGATGACTCATGTTGAAAATGAAGTATTGACTGTGGTTCTTATATAAGGGTAACCAAATGATAAAATTTAAGTTAATTATCGAAGTACTGCGCGATTATTCTCCTATCTAAAATCCGCCTAGCCCCAAAACACACGGGGAACACGGAAATCATATAACCACTTTAATCAATATATTTTGAATTCCAAATCCCACTACCCCGTTCATCGCCGTAAAATAACACGTGCTTCTGGGGAACGGTAATGGGCTAACGTTATGCCACGAAAGTTGAAATCATTCTCACATTTTTGAATGTGTTAGAACTACATCTCTATCGAGCAATTTTGAACCGCGAACGGCAGATTGTTTCTGATCTAAACGTCCCTTTTTACTGTGACAAAGCTGGTGTTCGGGCAGTCCCATTACTTAATGCGAGTCTTTTTGCTCCCTTTTGAAATCTCAAAAGATTACACAAAGTTGGTGTTTCAAATACTGGCGCAGCTCACACGTCCATTACTTTAAACTAAATAAATCAGTTTGAAGGTAGAACTGAAGTCAGCATTGGTCTCGCTCACACAAGTCACGATATGCAGCACACGTGACGTGAACGACAAGACGCAGCCGAACACACCGATGAGGTGAAAGAAAACCAGCCGAATCTTGTTTCAGCAGATGCAGAGCGGCCCCTCACGTCGCGGCGATCGCCCAGTGTAGTTAGATAGTTTTGTATTGCTGCCAAAATGCTTTCCTCGTTATTGTTGGGAATGAAAAACAAGAAAGAGAACAGCCTTGAGTTGCATTTTATTTTTCAGCAGTCTCAAGTAATTCAGCATAATGGTAAACCGAACCGTTTTTTTTTCTGTTAACCTCAAAAGGCATAGGCAAGCGCTGGTCCCAGAATCGTCGGGGAGATAATGGACGCATTTTCTCCACCATAGGGTTATTATAATGTACGCTAGAGGTTCAACTGGCGCTAGTGTGCTGACGCAAATTGAAGCAGACAGCAACCGGTCCAAAATTGACTTCCGGTAATGCATTTCTATGGAAAAAAGTGAGTGCATTTTCCCCCTGCGCACGATCATAACAGCAAATATCCCAAATAATTCGTACGTACTAGGTAGCTTGGAACATTTCTCAGTCAGACCGACAAAATAATTGGTCAGTTACGGCGTTTTTCTTTCAAATTCATCGCATTAAAAACGGTGCTAAAACGGCTTCGTACGTGTATTTTTGGGCACTGCCAGACACTGTTAGCGCGAACACGACGTCGGCGCTTTTCAGCGTGGGGATGTATACGAGCCAAACGAACGAAGCACATCTGGAAATTAAGAAAGACGACAAGAACTACGAAGTAACACTGGATCAGTAACTACACGTGCATGTAGGATCAAAATAAATTGAAGGCCACGTTATCTATTGGGATTTTAAATAAGTAAGTACCGCTTTATTCTTCCTGTTCTGAACGAAGCTGCTTGCTCTACGTTCAAAAATATCACCCACACGCTCGAAATCTTTGAGAACAAGTGTCCGATAAAAGCTGCCCGACAGAGAAAACAATACGAAGAGACACCTTTCATAGCCCACGGACTTTATTCTCTACGTTTTGAATGTGTTTATCCGTTCATGCACGACGGGGTCATTTTCATATAGTGACAGGACTGCCATATTATCAATATAAGCGTCACCGGAATGGTGGCTGTAGCAGCTAGCCAACGATGGCACCACTGGAAGAAGAGAAAGGCGCGACGGACACGGGGGCACGAGCGAATAAAGAGCGTGCATTCCGAATCGCTATTCTGGCTGATGCGTGCTGCTTCGTACATGGTGGCAGCGGCTAAACTTATCGTCAGCGAGGCACGTAAGTGACCAGCCTATGCAGGAAGCCAGAACTGACAACAGTGGCAACGCGACCGGAGACCGCGAAGGACGCCCACGAGAGCAGACAGCGAGCATCATGACCTGTCTGTTGCCCCCGCCGCAGCAGCTAGACCCAACCGGCGAGCCTTGGAATACATGGAAAACGTGGATCACGGAATTTGAACTCTTTGCGGTGGCAACGCACCTGAAGGACCAGCCAAGCAATGTTCAAGCCGCAACGCTCCTCGTCTGCATCGGAGAGGAAGGTAGGCGGATTTACAGCACCTTCACATTCGAAAACGAGGCCGACAGAGAGAACATACAAGTTCTGAAGGACAAGTTTGAGCAGCACATGAAGCCAGCTATAAACCTAACGTACCACGAATTCGTTTTTGGAAAGAGAGATCAAAAAGACGGAGAGAAATTCGATGAGTGGTTGACCGAGCTAAGGATCCTCGTGCGAAACTGCGAGTACGGTGGTGTCGAACAACGCATGTTAAGAAGCCGAATAATACTCGGGACTAAAGACAAACAGCTACAGCAAAAGCTTATCAACGACAATCCCACTTTTGAGAAAGTACTCGAAATGTGCCGAACAAAGGAACGAACGCAGGAGCAGTTCAACGAAATCCGCAGAGAGTATGACCGAAATGAGGATGACCGAAGTGAGGACCCACCAGGAATACAGGCGCTGCGAAAAGACCAAGCGACATGCCGCTGTTGCGGTTTCGTACACCGCACGAGCGCATGCCCGGCTACAGGAAAGCAATGCCGTAGCTGTGGCAAAGTTGGACATTTTGCAAAATGCTGCAGCAAAGGTCCACAGTCATCTAACAGCAGACAGCAGCGCCAAGGAAAAAGAGGAAGAAAATACGACCCCAAAGTCCGCCAAGTTGAGCGCGAGGACACTGACGAAAGCGATGAAGACTATCTGCTCTGTCACCTAACAGTGAACAAAATAGACAAAGAAGACCGCTGGAGTGAGACAGTACAGATCGAAAAAGACCGCCTACGCTGCAAGCTCGACACAGGAGCAAATTGCTCCGTAATCCCAAGGAGATTACTCAGCTTGATCTCAAGTAAAAAAGTCCGCAAGTGTGACACTACACTGTCCTCGTTCTTTGGCCACAAGAAAAAAGCGTGTGGAAGAGTTACCCTGACAGTGTCAACTGGAGCCTCAACGACCCAAGAGGAGTTCTTTGTGGTCAAAGATGATGTACCAGTGACACTGGCGGGAGAACTGAGTGAGAGGCTCGGATTGCTCAGACGCATAGCTACAGTCACAGAAGGACCCAACGATGCGACAAAGGAAACAGCTACAAGCTTGAGTGATCCTACGGGACCATATGCAGATGTCTTCCATGGACTGGGAAAAGTCAGGGGCTTTACATACAGCATGAAAGTAAACCCTGGTACAAAAGGTGTTGTACGCCCAGCAAGGAAGGTACCGGTGGCTCTCCAGGAGAAGGTCAAGCGCGAGCTACATAGAATGGAGAACGAAGGGGTAATCACGAAAGTCAAGGAGCCGACCGAATGGTCCAGCTTCATGGTAGTTGTCGCAAAGAAAGACAAAGTGCGCATCTGCATGGATCCAGTAGACTTGAACAGAGTTCTGAGAAGAGAACACTACCCAATGACAACAATGGATGACATCGCCACCCGAATTGCCGGAGCGAAAGTGTTTTCGGCTCTGGACGCATCTTCTGGGTTTTGGCAAATAGAACTCGACGAAGAGAGTTCGAAGTTGTGCACAATGAGTACTCCCTATGGGAGGTACAGGTTCAAAAGGATGCCCTTTGGGATATGCACAGCTCCTGAAGTTTTTCAGCGCGTCATGAACGAGATTTTGGAAGACCTCCCCGGAACAGCAGTTGTGATGGACGATATACTAGTCTGGGGTAAAACCCAGCAAGAACACGATGAAAACATTAGGCGCCTGCTCCAACGCTGTCGAAATGTGAACCTACGACTCAACCCAAAAAAGTGTCAATTTGGCAAGACAGAAGTTCGTTATCTCGGGCAAGTACTAACCGGGGACGGCATCACCGTGGATCCAGACAGGATCCAAGACATCCTGGAAGTGAAAGAACCTAGAGATCCCAAGGAACTTCGAACATTCCTCGGAATGATCACATACCTCTCTAACTTCATACCACGACTTTCTGAGCGAGCAGCACCGCTGCGGGAACTGCTAAAGAAGGAGAGCGCGTGGGTATGGACAGAACAACAGCAAAGAAGCTTTGAAGACCTGCGGGATGCCTTGACAAAAGCACCAGTGTTGGCATATTACACACCAGGAAAGCCCATAACGCTCTCAGTCGACGCAAGTCAATACGGCGTGGGAGCCGTTATCACCCAGGAAGGAAAGCCACTAGCGTATTCGTCGAGATCCCTGACAGCAGCACAGACAAAGTATGCACAGATCGAGAAGGAGTTGCTTGCTATTGTTCACGGATGTACCAAGTTTCACCATTACATATTCGGACAGCCGTGTGTAACAGTAGAATCGGATCACAAGCCGTTGCAAGCTATTTTCACCAAACCACTGCATCAGTGTCCGATGAGACTACAACGAATGAAGATGGCTCTCCAGAAATACTCGTTGCAAGTGAAGCATATACCTGGGAAAGAACTGCTGCTAGCAGACGCACTTTCACGTTTTCCCGCTAAGGAAACACTGGAAGAAGAGGAAAAGTTCCAAGTAAACGCGCTAGAGCACATATCAGTTACTCAAGACCGCCTTCAAGAAATCCGAGAGGCAACCGCAACTGACGCACAACTGCAACTGCTGCGTCAGTATGCGCGGACTGCATGGCCGGAAGAGAAAGACCAAGTGCCGCAACTTGGAAGGCCTTTTTGGTCATACCGGGAGGAAATCCATGAAGAAGATGGACTTGTACTCCGATCCAACAAGCTTGTCATACCTACAGCTATTAGGCAAAAGATCATCAACCTGCTGCACGCAGCACACGCAGGCAAGGAGAAGATGAAAAGAAGAGCTCGAGATATCCTGTTTTGGCCAGGAATCAACGCTGACATCGAGGGCAAGTACGACAACTGCAGTATATGTCAAAAGTACAAGCCAAGAAATGTCAAGATGCCACTCTTGAGTCATGCGGTGCCAGCACTGCCTTGGCAGTATGTTAGTGTGGATTTCTTTACTCATGAAGGACGGGATTTCATAATCATGGTGGACTTCTACTCATTTTACTTCGAGGTTGAAGAAATGAAAACCACCACAGCTTCCAAAGTTAAAGAGTTTTGCTTGAAGGCCTTCGCAACACACGGACTCCCTTCGAAACTTTTAAGTGATAATGGCCCGCCGTTTGGGAGCCACGACTTCAAACAGTTCCTGAAAAACTTGAAGATCGACCAAGTAACTTCAAGCCCTTACCATGCCCGATCAAATGGCATGGCCGAACGAGCCGTGAGGCAGGCAAAACAATTGCTGAGAAAAAGTGAGAACACGGAAGAGTTTTACTATGCACTTCTTGAATGGCGCAACACTCCACGAGACGAGGTCCTCCAATCACCAGTACAAAGACTAATGAGCCGGCATACAAGAACGCTGTTGCCCGCCAGGCTTGAACATTACCTACCTGTTATCGTGCCGCCTAAAGCCGTCACACAACGCCTCACAAAAATAAGGCAACAACAGAAGGCTAGCTATGACAAGTCCTCTCGAGCACTAGCAGATATTGAAACAGGTTCTCAAACTACCGTCTACAACAGCCTCAAGCATACGTGGTCACCTGCCATAGTAGTGGGCCATTCTACATCAAGATCCTACAACATTCAGACCCCGGAAGGCCAAGTGCTTCGGAGGACACGCGAACACTTAAGACCAGCGGCACAATCCCCCCAACAGACGACCTCCGAGGCTACAGAGCCAGTAAGCGATGGCCAAGTTGAGTCTCAGCCGTGCCCGCTGCTTCGCAGAGGAACAAGGGATAGAAGGCCACCACAACGATATGGACATGACCACAATATTTAGACTTACACAAATCTCTAAACTCGTTTTTTTTTTTTTCTGAGAAAGGAGATGTAGCAGCTAGCCAACGATGGCACCACTGGAAGAAGAGAAAGGCACGACGGACACGGGGGCACGAGCGAATAAAGAGCGTGCATTCCGAATCGCTATTCTGGCTGATGCGTGCTACTTCGTACAGTGGCGAGCCTTGAACACACTCTATTTTCCTTTCGATTGTCATTTTGCTTCGAATCGTCACTTGTTTTTACACACCTGTGGCGGAACACACGTTTGGGACTGAAATGTAGCGAAGTTAAACATCGTTCACTGATGAAGAAAAACGCGCTAACTAAAGCAATTATACATTCACAGTGTTAATCAAGGTGCACTACTATTCGGTACGACCCAAATAACAGAGTTTTCCGTGGTATTGTTCGGCGAAGGGGCAAAATGCACGCGCGTTTTCCCGTAGGTATGTACAGGAGCACCGCAAAAGTAGACTGGTTGCTGTCTGCTTCGATTTGCGTCAAGCAAGTCGCATTGACATGTAGCGCACAGTTGAACCTCTAGCGTACATTATAATAACTCTACGTCCTCCACTTTCCAACTTTCGATAAAGAGCGCGCCGGGCTGGTGATCGGACCAGCACCTCCTAGATAAAAACCCCAGTGCTAAATTTTGCTGCGTCATTAAAGAAGGCCACCGTAGGCCAAATATTGAGGTGTCTTCGGCCTCAACGTTTGGCTAGGAGTCATGATATTAGTGATTGGACATTAACTCCATCGAAACGCTGACGCTCCACTCGGGTCCAATCTCTGTCCTACGGCGGCTTCTTTAGTCGACGCAGAAAAACACTTGGGCTTTTTATTTGGAAGGTGTTGATCGAGCACGCTTTGTGAAGTCGCGGGAGGAAGGGGCTGTTGCGAAGCCAGAGGGAGAGAAAATTAAATTAAATTTCCTTTCTAAGAGTGGAAGATCCCAGATGCATAAAGGGTTCCTAAAACTCTCTATTAAAGGGACCATGAAACGAATCTGAAATCGAATTTCTACATCCGCATGTCGTAAAGGAGGTGTGAAAAGAAACACAAAAACACTAAAGTAGGGAGCCAAAACAAATTATTCTCTATAGAACTTTTAAAAGAAAACTGGACTCTTTTGTACGCCTTCTTTCCTTCGAAAGCTCTCTGCCTTTTCACTGCGATGCATCCGCGGAAACGCAGCGCGTCGACCAAAATCCACGTCACCTATTGGGTAAGAACCTACCTCACCAGCACCGCGATCACAAACAATAAATAGCCGGCGAATGTTTCCTAAAAGTTTTTGTTAAATAATATTCAGATCCACATTTTGTAGCATAATTAGAGATGTGACGAAAAGTGCCAAATTTGATCACGCTCAGAGCCAAGCGCCATCTATCGTGTCGTAAACGAAGCAAGAAAAAGACCCTACTACGCCTGCGCAGTCAATCCCTGAGCGTCGTCGGCGTCGTCTGCTGAACGGGTTCGCTTCTGGTCGCGCTTTCTTCGCGGAGCATTTTCGTTTTCTGGCTGCTCAAGTAGTGTTTACGTTTGTGATCGATCGCTCGGTGGCTATGCCGAAGGGCTGCAGTGACCGAAGTGCCCTAATTACAGTTTCTGCAGTCCGGTGGTTAAAAAGAAGCAGTTGCAGTTTCACCGCTTGCCACTCGATGAGCCACGTCGAAGCACTTGGTGCGGGCTCATCGGTTTGAGGGACTCGGCTCTACGATCATTCTTGTAAACTCGGAGCATTTTGACACCGAGCGTGATTACAGCCACATCCACAGTGTTCTCCACGAATGCGGGGCAGGTTCCAAAAGCCCTCCGCCTGGAAACCCGATACGATTCCGAAGCTTCGGCTACCGTCGCCCCGGAACAGGAGAGAGTCGCCAAGCGTCATAGCGCCCCGGTGAGTCACTTCGCGAGCATCAAACCAAATTTCACCATGTGGAGGATAACGAGTGCGTTAAGTGTGGACAACTCCACTCTTAACGAACAGAACGATCTTCATGTGGCTAAATTACTGCTCGAGCCATTGCGGATCCGCAACCTCGGAAGGGAGCCGAAGGACGTGCCTTCGGTGCTCTACTCTGAGAAATTTATGTGGGTATGCAATCAAAGCTACGACTCCATGCTACGGCTCGCGCACATGCGTTGAGTGTCGATCATCGCTACGCAACAAGATGCTCTTTCCTTCCCCTAAAATCCGCTGAAGGTTGCTCTCAGAGGTACTACTAGCACGAGCTCGAGACTTTTAAGATGAGGTGCTTGCGGAAATAATAGTTTTGGGGAATGTTCAGACAGCAGGGCTGGTTGGTCTGCCTCGAGTGGACGACGAGTCCTGCCTGTAGACGAGAATGAAATTTAATCTGTTGAGTACTACTGTTTTTTTTGTTTTTACTTTGCAAATAGTGGTGCCCCTACAAAAGCACATCTATTATAAACTAGAATAACTGAACTCAAGGCAGCAAGGTATAAACAAGCCGCTTTTTTTACTTAAATGAATATGTGATATGTCACTTCCCTGTCAGGGACATGTCAGGACTCACTGATTTTCACTTTTACTGAGGATTTATATTTATAGATTTGACGTAACCTACTACATATGTCAACTTCCAGGTTGTAAAGTATGTCAATTTTCTTTACTAGGGCGATGTTTCGGTATCTGCGAATGAAGCACATATGGAGAGTGCCCCTCTTTAAGGAGTGCTGCTCGCTGCGTAGCCTGGAAAGCGGGAGCGGACACATATATCGCTGCGTACAAGAGAGGCGCAGCAACACGACACGTAGCTCCGCGAGTTGATATACGGAGCAAGGCAGGTATGCAGAGATGCATCTGGCACAGCTTCAGCGGCGACTCCAACAAGCAGCTCCACACATCCAGGCTGCTCTGCTTGGTCGGAACGGCAGTCAGCAAAGCATTCCAAGAAACATCGGCATTGGCTCTCTAGCCATATAGTGGCATCCATAAAATACCTGTATCCAGTTAGTCTGTATGGTTTGTTTCTGGAATGCATTTGTTGGTAGTCACTGTCATAGGCGAAGGCCCAATCCTCGGGGAATCCCAACAATACCATGTATAGTTACTACACTTTTCTTGTGCCATTACGCCTCTTTTGCCTGGAGACACCTGAACAGAGATGTAATAATTGTTTTATTGTTTGCCTGTGGTCAGGCACGCGGGTCAACTTCAGGCCTATGCTGCGATGACCTGTGCGGTGCAAACGGAGAAGCTGGGTGCCTTCCTTCCCCATGCTTCCTACCCTCACTGCTTTCACCAGCCTGGTTGTGACGCTGCCCGTCGCTTCCCTCCTTGAAGAAGACCTTGATCCCGGACAAGAAAAGGATGAAGACTGGACCCCACTCAGCGAGCAGTCGGGGAAGACGACATGTGTTCAGGGTATGGGTGCTCTCCCTTTCTTTTTTTTACAGTGCTACAGTTCAAGGAAATTATTTAAGAGCTAAACATTAGTATCTCTGTCTTAGAGAAAATCCTACACTTTATGCCTGTTCATGTGAAAGAGAGACTGATGTTCCCTACTCGATTGACTAACAAACAAGAATAATCTATATCAGGGGCGGGTCCAGAACCTCCGTTTTTTGGGGGGGAGGGCGGGGGAAATCGTGGGGGGTGGGGGAATCTGGAGTAGCATTACAGGACACTTGTTGCGCTTTTTGTTTTAGCCGTCGCAAAACCACACTGCGCTGACGGCCCTAGATGTGCGCTTCTGCGCCGACCCAGTGGCTCCAAGCCGTGCTTCGAAACCGCCGCCGCGGACTTCGAGTCTCGGTTGAAGCGACGGAGTGGTTCTCCAAGCTCAGAGTGCGAGTGTTCCTGCTAGAGCTACGACCTGCTGTATTTCGAACCCTCGTCCATTGAGTCCAGAGCCTTCTACAATCTGGAAGGCCGGTAGTCGGTTTTATTTCGGGGGGTCGACGCATGTCAAATTGCCCTCCGAGAAGGGTGGGGGGGGGGGGGGGGTCAACTTTGTTTAGGGGGTGGGGGGAGGGCGGCCCCCCCCCCCCCCCTGGATCCACCCCTGCCCTGTATACATTTTTGCATCCAACCAGGTGGGAACTACCACTGTTTGCAGCTCGACCTCGCTCACACACCTATCGTTTTTTGTCCGCATGCGAGAACTAGGCGGCACTGTACCAAGCTACACACTGACCCAAATTTTAGTTTTGTTTTCTGTAGCTGTTTGTGGCCTTGTAGGGGCTCTAGCCATCTGTTGTAACAGGTTCCTTTTTCTGGCATTTTTTATTGTTGATAAAAAAATAAAACAACAAAAACACATTTGGGTTACGTTTAATCCTATATTAATTTATACTCCTTCTGGGGATGAAACCATAGAATCCGGGTTGCCCCTGCAGGATGAGAAAAAATATGTTGTCTTCGAAAGCTGCCTGCTGGAACTCTTTACCATCTGCCGGGCTTGCCTCATGAAGTGCAAGCTCAGCCTAACTGTGAAAAGGCACCCTGGTGAAGGTGGAGACCATCTGCAAAGACGACACACTACCATACCTGGAGCAGTCAGCCAGTCATCAACGGCAAGGCTGCTGGGAGCTTGCTACTGTCTTCAGCAATCTTCTTTTCTGGAGCCAGCCCAATAGCCGCATTGCGTGTGCTGCAGCTTATGAACGTCCAGAGTCATGACGCTGAGGATGTACTTTAACTATCAGTCGGCATTTCTAATCCTCACTGTAGAGAAGGTGAGAATTAAAACCAAACTACTGTTAAGGTAAATACAGCGCACAGGACAAAGACTGAGAAAAGCACACCGGACGAGCGCCAAACTAACAACTGTGCTTTTATTGAAAAAACCTAAAACATAACAAAAAAACGACTCTTGCAAAAGCTTACAAAAAGTGAAATAAAATGTCAAAGATGACGTCAGTGTTCGCAGATTTCAATGAAATCAGTTTGTTTATAAAACCATTCTTTAAACATTTGTTTACACATGTCAACACAGACGTCAACTCGGGCAGTTTATTTAGCTTCTTTTTGTTGGCTTTTTGCTTAAGCCGTCTTTTCAATACAAATTCAGACATTTGTTCACGACTCGTCCTGTGATCTTCTTTCTGTCTTTATCCTTCCATTCACTGTATTTAACTTAGTGATTCATGAACCTACTCGCCTGCATCTCTACCTTACTGAAAATTCCCTGAAGACCAAGGACATCAAGGTGCGCTCTTTGACGACTGACCGACACCGCTCAATAGCGAAGCACATGAGGGAGGTGGAGCCTGAAGTTGTTCACTACTTTGATGTGTGGCACGTATCGAAAAGTAAGCTTAATATTCATTTTCTTCTTAGCATAATCAAAAGGAAACCCCGAAAGCACCTTATCTGACGGAAAGTCGGAATCAGCGATGACTAGGAGTTCGTTGTCACTGCAGCTTGTTCGGACATGCCAGCCGACGGTGGTTGATAAAGAAAGAACGGGCACATATGGGAATACTGCCTGCTTAATGGGCGATTGAAACACTTGTTTCAAATACGAGAAGAAGCTGCATGAGCAAACGTTGTACTGAGTTTTATATCCTCAAGCGTGGTTGCTGGCTACAAGTCCCATGGAACCATAGGGTCGCACATCGATGTAGTCCTGGTTGTGCTCACGTTTTTGCTATTGTTTGAAGGGGATCAGTTGGCCTCCATCAATGAGCACCATTTTGTAGTGAACAGTGATGTGATTGCTGCGCCATTTGGGCCAAACTGCGCCAAAGTGCTTAACCTGCTACATCTTGCTGCATTTTACCAAAATGTAAGGAATTCGTGTCAACATTGCGCCCAAACTTGATTTCAAAAAGTAATGCTGAAAATATAATATCTTAGGCCTTGCAAATTGGCCCGATTGCTGCTATAAGAATGTGAGTTTTCAGAACTTTAGATTATCGCGTCAAAAACGCACTATTTGATCTGATTTCGCATCAAGCACTCGCAGTACTGAAGTTCGCTCAATAGTTCTTATGTTTGTGTTCTGTCCTGGCGGGTTAGTTAGCTTCGTTGTAGTGCGTTCTCACCGAAAATTGGTGTACTGCTGTGAAGCGACAACCACGGAGTTAACATCGTGATTTTGCGTGTGTTGCTTTGCTGCAGCGCACCTTTGTGCTAAGGGCAAAGCATTCCTCCAAAGCGAGACGTGACAATTTTTTAATAAAACTGCGGCTTGTATATATGATCGACTGACTGTGATATCCTGGCAGTACCTTTTTCCAATTCTAGACTTGTCAAGTATACCTCTCTACTGCAGAAAAATTTTATATGGACTCTTCTTTAGGTTTATTTTATGCCAACTTTTTTGTTTAGTCATCACTTTTACATAGGAATGAGCAAGTTATAACTAAATTAGCAGAAGTAATGAATGAAAGCTTGGGAAGAACTACAACGAGTTAGGCGGAATTGTTTTTAAGGAGGTGTATCAATTGTTCACAAGCCAATTGTTGTTATGAAGTTCTAGATATAATAAACGAAAAGTAGCACAAGAGCATGGTACAAAGAAGACGGGGACTTTTGTTTTTCGTTTGCTATGTTTAATTAATCAGCCCATTAAATAATTTTAGTTCTAGATATAAAATATAATTGTCATTTCACAATCAAATGAGCTTTCTTTTTTTTCTGAATTAAAAATTTTAGTTTTATCACAACCTCTAGAACTTCTAACATTATTTCACTGGGATTCCGTACCTAAAATAACCATTCACCGCAGTTCGTGCTGTCCGTCATCAGTCATCTTGTTACCGCGTCTGGTGCTTCTATATGCAACTAAGCAGCTAGTTTTGTGTTTGAGGAAATCGATCCTGCTGTGCAATCGATAACAAAAGGTTGCACATAAGTGAGAAGGCAAAGTAGACACTGCCTAGTTGGACATGTCAACACATGTGGACATGTCAATACGCATGAATCTTAGTGTAATATTTGCAGCGGTATAAATAAAAATGAAGTGTGCAATCATGCACCAAAAGTTATTTTTGCTGCTCCAAAACGGAGTGTGCTCCAAAACGACATAGACCTATCACATCATTGAGTGATGTATTTCACTCCAGGTATAAGAAGGCTATCACAGCGGCAAGCGAGGCCCCTGGGTGCAGCGCACTCGATGTCTGGGTCCAGGCAGCTGCAAAATACATGCATTGGTGTGCCGCAGCAAGCAGGGGCAATGGGGACCTGCTCGTGGAAGCATGGGCGAGCATAGCACGCCACGTTGCTGATATCCACAATGGCCATGGCGGACTGTACACTAGGTGCCTCCACGGACCCCTGGACGACGTAGAGTGGCTTTCTCCAGGTGAGAAAAGAGCCTATATACCCCTTAAGGTATATGCTGGCATGCCTTATTGTGGTAAACCAGTGCACTGCAAAGAAGCTATGTGACAATCGTTGTTCATATGACATATCTCAAGTTCCTAAATCTTACTTTAAACGGACAGTTTCAGACAGCTGTCTCGGCAGTACAAGCACTGTGAGCAGCCATACCTTTTTTCTACCTATAGTGAGCTGCAGGTCAAGACGGTAGGGCGAGGAAAGGTAAGGCTGGAAAGGAGGAAGCAAACAGAAGGCTGGAGAGGAAGAGGAAACCTCTGTCAAGCATTCTGTCTGCTTCCTCCTCCCCAGTCTCCCTTTCCATCACCCTATCTTCTTAGACTGTAACTTACTTTAGTGGTGAAAGTGCTTGTGAGATGCAGACACCTTCAGTGGTGCAACTTTTTTGTAGTTGAAGTAAATCATTGGCAGATCTCATTTGGACTTTACCCTCTTTTTAGGGATGCCTGCTCACGACAAGTTTGCCGCCATCGTGACCTCGAAACGCCTCTTGAAGGACTTGCGCCAGTTGTCGCCCGACACCCAGACATTTTCTCTGGAATCATTTCATAACGTCTTAAATGGGTTTGCTTCAAAGTCGACAGCATTCTCATCAGAGAGTGCCATGGTTGCTATATAGGTATATATATATATATATATATATATATATATATATATATACAAACATACGTGACATGGTCAAAGTTTTAGATCAACATAATGTATCTTACAATACCAAAGTCTGAAATTTTTGTCTGCGTATCTAGGGTAATGTGACTATGTGACCCACCTATACACTAACTCAAGGCTGCTATATCACACCGTGATTGACACAACAGTGACTTACATGATGTGATCATAAGTATCCAATGATGTTGCGATCAAGGTGAAAGCACTTCACTCCCGTCTTGATGCGGCAGTGATTGGCGTAAAGTATAAGCTCGTGCTGCAAAACTCAGGAGCCGTGGGTTCAATCCTCATCCCGGCACATTTCAATCTGAATGAGCGTCGTACTGGCATGCGGTCCTGTGTCACTACTGAGCCCAGACTAGCGGTCTTTAATGTGCACATACTACACTGGCTAAATTTCTCATCTACAGCAAGTAACAATGTTTATAAAACCTCTTGCAGACTAACTGACCGCTGTATAAGCACCAAACAACAAATTTGACAGCTGACTCTTGATGCTTCGGAAAGAAATCTCTATTTACCCCCACAAGGAACTCAACCCCCGACCTCTAGCTCTGAGATTCTTTTTGCAGGTTTAGGGATAAGGCTATCAAAGTCCACTCCCAACAACTGCAGCAGCCTGCAGATTAAAAAATTGCTCAGCCAATTTGGGATTACCCAACGGGCAGTCCATTCATTTGGCCATTTGTATAGGCTTCTCCCTCCGTGAAAGCTGGAGAGCACTTTTAAATGAGAAAATAAGGCACACGGAGCAATACTTTCTAGGTTTTTGAATGCTGAGGCTGCATCTGAAATACAATCATAAAGACACTATCCCAGAACTCTTTTTAATGCTCTTTTAGTTGCACACGTTGGTTGCTTTCGTTGGGAAAAGAGAAGGACGGGAGGGGGAGCGGCACGATAAACTGAAAGCCATGCCAAACAAATGGAATGCTGTGGTTTGTCGTAATACCTGGCCTTTGCACACCATGTAGGACCCGCCTGGCAGCACTACACTTTAATAGAGAACGCGGAACGTGAACAAGCGATCACGAAAGATGGAGATCACCAGTGGAAAGATGAAGACACCGAAGGCAAGGAAGGGGCACCATGTCGTGTGTCCAGTGAAGACAGAGGTAACACATGGTAACTATGCACATATGTTACATCACCCTTTTAGACAATGTTAGTGATGTGATTGGCTTCAGTCGTTTTAGTAGCACCTTTTGGAGCATCCAAAAGTGAATTTCGGACCATGCAAAAATAACTTTTGGAGCGTATAGGCACACACCTCATTTGCATTCCTACCACTGCATATCTGTGAAGATTCCTGTGTTGGCCTGTCTAACTACAAGACGCTGTCTTTTTTGTCTTCCGACCTCCGTGCAACCTTTTATTGACATCAATTGTATGGCAGGTCTGATTCGCTCAAAAAACAGAACTAGATGCCCAAGCAGCACAGAGTTGGCCAGTCATCGGCCAATGGCTGGCAATGGTCCTTGGCCAAGTGGTTAGACAGTGGCCAGAGACTGGCCGGTGACTGGCCTTTATCTGGCCACTGGCCAATGGCCACTGGCCATCAGCCATCGGCCAAGCTGGGCCAATGAATGGCTACTCTCTGGCCACTGGCCGAAGACCATCGCAAGACATTGGCTACTTGCTGGCCAACATCCGTGCTGCTTGGGTGTCCACTTAAAATAGAAACACCAGGCACGACACAACATGCTGACTGATGAAGGACAGTCTAAACTGCCGTGAATGGTTCTTTTAGGCATGCAGTCAAGGGTAAACCAAACTGATGTTAGAACAGAATAATATTAGGTACCTGCGACATGGCAAGATACGCAAAATCGCGATTGCTGAAACATGTTTCGCCATTTTGCTTCACTGCAGTGCTACCAAAGCGTGGCGAGAAGCGCACTAACAGAGCTATCCCGCCAGAACAGATCACGAACATGAGAAATATTGCGAGACTTGCGAGTATTGTCAGTGTTTGACACAGATATCAAATCGAGTAGTATGTTATTCGAGGACATAATCAAAGTGCATTTGGCGCTGCCTCGATTAGCCCCACCGGGTTGCGACGTCTAAAGTGGAACGAAGTATAGTTAAATATTTACGAAAACTCTGGCATGCTAAATAAACTTTGAACAGGCCTGAGAATCTCGAGAGAGATGACAAGGGAGCTGACGAGCAGACGTCAAAGGGAGTGGACGAGCAGACGACAAAGGGAGCGGACAAGCAGACGTCAAAGGGAGCGGACGAGCAGACGAGCCAAAGAAAGCGGACGAGCAGACGTCAGCGGGAGCGGACGAGCAGACGTCAAAGGAGTGGACGAGCAGACGACAAAGGGAGCGGACGAGCAGACGACAAAGAGCGGACGAGCAGACGTCAAAGGGAGCGGACGAGCAGACGTCAAAGGGAGTGGACGAGCAGACGACGAAGGGAGCGGACGAGCAGACGTCAAAGGGAGTGGACGAGCAGACGACAAAGGGAGCGGACGAGCAGACGTCAAAGGAGCGGACGAGCAGACGTCAAAGGAGTGGACGAGCAGACGACAAAGGGAGCGGACGAGCAGACGTCGCGGGAGCTGACGAGCAGACGTCAAAGGGAGTGGACGGAGCAGACGTCAAAGGGAGCGGACGAGCAGACGTCAAAGGGAGTGGACGAGCAGATCGATAAAGGGAGCGGACGAGCAGACGTCAGGGAGTGGTCGAGCAGACGACAAGGGAGTGCCGGACGAGCCAGACGTCAAAGGGAGCGGACGAGCAGACGTCAGCGGAGTGGACGAGCAGACGACAAAGAAAGCGGACGATCTAGACGACAAAGAAAGCGGACGAGCAGACGTCATGGAGGCACGAGCAGACGACAAAGGAGCGACGAGCAGACGTCTAAAGGAGTGACGAGCAGACGACAAAGAAAGCGGACGAGCAGACGTCAAAGGGAGCCGACGAGTGACGCTCGCCGGAGCTGGACGAGCAGACGACAAAGGGAGCGGACGAGCAGACGACAAAGAATAGCGGACGATGCAGACGTGCTCAAAGGGAGCGGACGAGCAGACGTCAAAGTGATCGGACGAGCAGATGTCACGCGTGAGTGACGTCAGACGACAAAGGAGTGGACGAGCAGACGACAAAGGAGCGGACGAGCAGACGTCAAAGGGAGCTGATGAGCAGACGTCAAAGGGAGTGGATGAGCAGACGGTCAAAGGGAGCGGACGAGTCGAGACGTCAAAGGGAGTGGACGAGCAGACGACAAAGGAGCGTCGACGAGCAGACGTCATGCAGGGAGTGGACGAGCAGAGCGACAACGGAGCTTCGACGAGCAGATGTCAGCTGGAGCGGACGAGCAGACGTCAAAGGTGAGTGGACGAGCAGATCGATCAAAGGGAGCGGACAAGCAGACGCCAAAGGAGCGGACGAGCAGATGTCAGCGAGTTTATCGAGCAGACGTCAGAAGGAGCGGACGAGCAGACGTCAAAGGGAGTGGACGAGCAGACGACAAAGGGGCGACGACAGACGTCAAAGCGGAGCTGACGAGCAGACGCCAGCGAAGTGGACGAGCAGACGTCAAAGCGAGCGGACGAGGCAGATCCGTCGAAGGAGGACGAGCAGACGACAAAGGGAGCGGACGAGGCAGACGTCAAAGCGAGTGGCCGAGCAGACTTCGACAAAGGGACGGGACGAGCAGACGTCAAAGGGGCGGACGAGCAGACGTCAAAGGGAGTGGACGAGCAGACGACAAAGGGAGCGGACGAGCGAGACGCTTCAGTGGAGCTGACGAGCAGACGTCAAGGGGTGGACGAGCAGACGTCAAAGCGGAGCGGACGAGCAGACGTCAAAGCGATGTGGACGAGCAGACGACGAGTGAGCGGACGAGCAGACGTCAAAGGGAGTGGACGAGCAGACGACAAAGGAGCGGACCAGCAGACGTCAGAGCTAGTGGACGAGCAGACGACCGAGGGAGCGGACGAGGCAGACGTCAAAGGGAGCGGACGAGCAGACGACAAAGAAAGCGGACGAGCAGACGTCAAAGGGAGCGGACGAGAGCAGACGACAAAGGGAGTGGACGAGCAGACGACAAAGGGAGTGCGTGACGGAGCAGACGACAGCAGAGTGGACGAGCAGATCGCCAGAGGGGCGAATGAGCAGACGTCAGCGAGGACGAGCAGACGACAAAGGGGAGCGGACGAGCAGACGTCAAAGGGAGTGGTCAAGGGCTGGTCGTGGTGAGCGGACGAGCAGACGTCAAAGGGGCGGACGAGGCAGACGACAGAGGAGGCGGACGAGCAGACGACAAAGGGAGCGGACGAGCAGACGACAAAGAAAGCGGACGGAGCGCACGTCAAAGGAAGGACGAGCAGACGAGAAGGGAGTGGACGAGCAGACGACAAAGGGAGCCGGACGAGCAGACGACAAAGGGAGCGGACGAGCAGACGACAAGGGAGCGGACGAGCAGACGTCAAAGGAGCGGACGAGCAGACGACGAAGGGAGCGGACGAGCAGACGTCGAAAGGAGTGGACGAGCGGACGATAAAGGGAGCGGACGACAGGATGTCAGCGTGAGCTGATGGCAGACGGTGAGTGGACGAGCAGACGACAAAGGGAGCGTGACGAGCGGACGCTGTGCGGAGCTGACGAGCAGACGTCGCTGGAGTGGACGGAAGAGACGTCAAAGGGAGCGGACGAGCAGACGTCAAAGGAGCTGGACGAGCAGAACGAGCAAAGGGGCGGACGAGCAGACGTCAAAGGGAGTGGACGAGCAGACGACGAAGGGAGCGGACGAGCAGACGCCAGAGTTGGACCTGGACGAGCAGACGTCAAAGGGAGTGGACGAGCAGACGACAAGGGAGCGTATGAGCAGACGTCAGCGGGAGCTGACGAGCAGACGTCAAGGGAGTGGACGAGCAGACGTCCGAGAGGTGGCGGACGAGCAGACACGTCAAAGGAGTGGACGAGCAGACGACAAGAGACGTCAAAGGAAGTGGACGAGCAGACAAAGGGAGCGGACGAGCAGACGTCAAAGGGAGTGGACGAGCAGACGACAAAGGGAGCGGACGAGCAGACGTCAAAGTTAGTGGACGAGCAGACGACAAAGGTAGCACCACAGACGTCAAAGTTAGTGGACGAGCAGACGACAAAGGGAGCGGACGAGCAGACGTCAAAGGGAGCTGACAGAGCAGACGACAAAAGGGAGCGGACGAGCAGACGTCAAAGGAGCTGACGAGCAGCGAGGGATGGCAGACGTCAAAGGGAGATGGACGAGCAGACGGGCCAAAGGGAGTGGACGAGCAGACGACAAAGAAAGCGGACGAGCAGACGACAAAGAAAGCGGACGAGCAGACGTCAAAGGGAGTGGACGAGCAGACGACAGAGGAGCGGACGAGTGAAGACGTCAAAGGGAGTGGACGAGCAGACGACAAAGAAAGCGGACGAGCAGACGTCAAAGGGAGCGGACGAGCAGACGTCAAAGGGAGTGGACGAGCAGACGACAAAGGGAGCGGACGAGCAGACGACAAAGAAAGCGGACGAGCAGACGCCAAAGGGAGCGGACGCAGCAGGACGTCAGCGGGATCGGACGAGCAGATCTCAAAGGGAGTCGCACGAGCATGACGACAACGCACGCCTGGACGAGCTCGACGACAACGGGTGACCGGAACAGCCGAGAACGATCGACTGGCGCCTCCGCGTTTGACGCCCGCGCAACTGTATCCGTCGGGTCAGCTCGCTGCACGCGCAGACGACTATGACGCCAAGCTGGACTGAGCAGACTGCGCCGCGATGCGGACGGCGCGTGGCTGGTCACGTTTGCTGCGCTGGCGACCATTGCCGTCAGCGGGAGGGACGCCAAGCGTGGCGGCAAGGAAAGCCGACGCGCGGTCACCTCAGCGTAAAGCGTGAACGAGCAGACTGTCAACGTGAGCCACGAGCAGCACGACAAAGGGAGCGGTACGCTCTGACGACGAAGGCGCGGACGAGCAGACGTCAAACCGGAGCTGACGATGCGGATGTCAGCGTATGGTGCTGGACTGAGCAGAGCCGATCGCAGGTGAGCGTTGCCGTGGCAGACGCTGCCGCGACGCTGGATGTGGCCGAGTCAGGCTGCTCAAACTGGGCTGTAGCGCGACGATGCGGCCGTCAGCGTGGGCTGGCGAGTCAGACTGTCAAAGGGCGTCGGACGTGGCAGGCTGTCAAAGCTGGAGGAGCTGGTAGCTGGCTGCTGGGTTCACAGGAAGCGGACGAGCGTGACGTCGAAAACGCGTGTGCCGGACGAGCGGTTTATCGCCAGCGAGACGACAGACGAGCAGACGCCGAAGCGAGTGGACGAGCAGACGACAAAGGGAGCGGACGAGCAGACGTCAAAGCGCTGGAGCTGGACGAGCAGACGACAAAGAAAGCGGACGAGCAGACGTCAGTGATGGTCAGAGCAGACGTCAAAGGGAGCACGAGCAGACGTCAGCGAGCGACGAGCAGACGTCAAAGGGAGCGGACTGAGCAGACGTCAAGACGGACGAGCGGACGTCAAGGCAGACGAGCGAAGGGAGTGGACGAGCAGACGACAAAGAAAGCGGACGAGCGGGCGTCAAAGGGAGCGGACGACGCAGACGACAAAAGGGAGCGGACGAGCAGGTACACGACAAAGGGAGCGGACGATGCAGAACGTCAGGCGGGAGCGGACGAGCACGATCGAGTCGACGAGCCGGAGCTGACCGAAAAGCAGACGTCAAAGTAAGACGGACGAGCAGACGATCAAAGGAGCGGACGAGCAGACGACAGAGAATGACGGGGCGTCAGGGAGCGGACGAGCAGACGACAAAGGGAGCGTGGACGAGCAGACGACAACGGGCGGACGAGCAGACGTCAAAGGAGTGGACGAGCAGACGACAAAGGGCGGACGAGCAGACGGCAGCGAGGGACGAGCAGACGTCAAAGGGAGCGGACGAGCAGACGACAAGAAGGGAGCGGACAGAGCAGACGTCAACGGGAGTGGACGAGCAGACGACAAAGGGAGGGACGAGCAGACGTCAAAGGGAGCGACCAGCAGACGTCAAAGGGAGTGGACGAGCAGACGGCCGGAGCGGACGAGCAGACGTCAAAGGAGCGGAGGAGCAGACGACAGTAGGGAAGTGGACGAGCAGTATCGGTCAGGAGTGGGACGAGCAGACGTCAAAGGGAGCGGACGAGCAGACGACAAAGGAGCTGACGAGCAGACGTCAGTGAGTGGACGAGCAGACGACAAAGGGAGCGGACGAGCAGACGTCAAAGGGAGAGTGGACGAGCAGACGACAAAGGGAGCCGGACGAGCAGACGACAAAGGGAGCGGACGAGCAGACGACAAGCGAGCGGACGAGCAGACGTCAAAGGGCAGGACGAGCAGCAACGACGAGAGAGCGGATCGAGCAGACGTCGAAAGGGAGCGGACGAGCAGACGACAAAGAGGAGTGGACGAGCAGAACGATCAAAGGGAGCGGACGAGCAGACGACAAAGAGAGCGGACGAGCAGACGTCAAAGGGAGCGGACGAGCAGACGACAAAGGAGCGTGACGAGCAGACGACAAAGGTAGCGGACGAGCAGACGACAGCGAGCGGCCGAGCAGATCGTCAGAAGGAGCGGACGAGCGAGCAAGAGAGCGGACGAGCAGACGACGAAAGGGAGCGGACGAGCAGACGTCAAAGGAGGGCTGAGCAGACGACAGAAGGAGCGGACGAGCAGACGTCAGCGGGAGTGGACGAGCAGACAAAGGGAGCGGACGACAGGTCGTCAAAGGGAGCGGACGAGCAGACGACAAGGGAGGAATGGCGACGTCAAAGGAGCGGACGAGCAGACGTCAAAGGGAGTGGACGAGCATACGACAAAGGAGCGGAGCGTTGTAGACGTCAAAGGGAGCGGACGAGCAGATGTCAAAGAGAGCGGACGAGCAGACGTCAAAGGGAGCGGACGAGCAGACGACAAAGGGAGCGGACGAGCAGACGTCAGCGAGCTGGACGAGCAGACGTCAAAGCGAGTGGACGAGCAGACGACAAAGGGAGCGGACGAGCAGACGTCAAAGGGAGCGGACGAGTGGTCAAAGGAGCAGACGAGCAGACGTCAAAGGGAGTGGACGAGCAGACGACAAAGGGAGCGGACGAGCAGACGACAAGGAAAGCGGACGAGCAGACGTCAAAGGGAGCGGACGGTTAAGACGCTCAAAGGGAGTGGACGAGTTACCACTTAGACAAAGGAGCGGACAAGCGGCTTGGCGTTTTCGCATTCACAACTCATAAGAAATGCTTAGGTGCACTTTTGTTTTTTTTTTTTGTCAGTGCTTTAATTATTTGGCATTTTATCTGGCGAACGCATTTGAAAAGTGTTTAAAAGGATTGCATGCTTAATTTTGTTGAATTATTTTATATTTAAGTCGAGTTTTTAGCGCATATCGAGAGACGCTACAGATGTTCGTATTAGACCGTGTACAGCGTCCCAATGCTCCATACACTAGATCTACGGTGCCTGGAACGCGTCTCCGGCTGGTGTGTTTACCACTCCTCCAATAAAGTTGTCCTTCGATTTCCGCTTGGTGACGTCATGTGCGTTGTCCTCAGTCGTGATCCTGGCCGTGTCCCAGCAGTTGTGGTGGGGATGTGGCAGACGCCAGTTCTGCCGCAGGTCGCTCTTCACTTTGACAGTCCACAGCTACAGCAGCCGGAAGTTGGGACGCCTGGGACGCCGTGACGACAGCGACACTCGCGTTCCCCCATGCATTTCGCCAACATTTCAACAGACTTACCCGGCCAGGATCGCAACAGGCTACAGCATGAAACTCCGATTTCTGTGACGTCATCTGATGCCCCTTGAAACCATTATCGATGTATGCGGGAAAGGACGCCAGCCCACGGTCAGAGACGTGCTCCGGGCACCATACTTAGAACGTTGTTTGTGTCGCGTCTTGCGAGAGCGTCGCAGACACATTAGGGAGTTTTCGCGCGTCAGCTTCGCTGTTCCGCAAGGCGCTCCGCAACCCGCCATGATACCCGGAACTTGTGAGCCACGCTGGCGCGCAGGTTTTCGCCGCCCCTTTGTTGCGGAGGGCTTAGCGGAGGGAGAAACGCGGTCTACGAAAACTCCTCCTTGTATCCGGGGCCGCATTGCAGACGGACGGACGCAAGAGATGGTGACGCGGACGTACCCGCTTTCTATGGCCGTGTCTTACGAGCGTTCTATTATGGTGCCTGGAACGCGTCTCCGACTGGTGCGTTTACCGCGTCCCAAAAGTTGTCCCTCGATTTCCGCCTGGTGACGTCCTAAAAGTGTCAAGCTGTCGCCGGCCGCGATCCTGAGCGGTGTCCCAACAGCGGTGGTGGATGCAACAGTACGCCTGTTCTGCTGCAGGTCGCTTCACCGGTTTGACAGTCCACGGAAGATACAGCAGCCGCAAGTTGGGCCGCCTGGGACGCCGTGACGACAGCGACACTTCGCGTTCTGCTCGCGCTTTTCTGCCAGCATTTCTACAGGCCCAACCGCGTAAGGATCGCGACAGGCAACAGCATGACACTCCGGCTTATGACGTCATTTGTTGCCACTTCGGGACCACTTTTGACATATGGGCGGGATAGGCCGCTGAACATACCAGGCGGAGACGTTGATCCCGATACCATAGTTCTATGGGCCGTTGTAGAGTCTGTTCTGATAGCAAGCGACGACGCACGCTGCTGCGCGTCTTCCCGCACGACAGCAGACGGTATTATAGACGCACCGGACGTCGCGACAGGGAGACATTAGGTTTGCGAAAATGTTCAGCCGGGAGTCTAGCCAATCGAGTAATAATGGGTAGTCGCCGTCTTCGGTGGGGCCTAGAGCTGCTGGTGATTTGAAATACGCACCAACTCCATGTCGAAAATATGAGCAAAGATAAATATTTTTTTCGCGAAAAATTTAAGAGCAAAAGTTACGTGTCTGATATAAGCCATTTAAGTGTCCCTTAAATGCAGGCCGTGCGTACTCAGCAACCATTACAATTTGAAGACACAACTTGCGGAGCCTCAGATACCACGTCCGGTATGTAAAGCCGATATCATCCTGTTTTAGTATTTCACACGCTGTGAACGCTGTGAACCGGGTTTTTGGGTTGGCTTCGCACGAAATGATCTAACATTTCTGGGAAAACCCGTTTATTACGATTTCAGACGAAGCTTCCGATAACTGGCAAGAATGGTTTATAGCGCGTCTCATGTGTCCTTATTGTGAGAGTAGCTATTTTCGTGAGCATGGAAGTCAGGGCAACCGCCAGAGGGCGTCCTCCAGGAGCAATGGCGTCGCAGACCGGAACGAGCCCGGTAACGACTTGTACCGTCCCCCGGAGCGGCCCCCATAGGGCACCGTATGAACGTGTTAGCCAGGTTTGACGAGCGAGGAATTATATGCCCATCAGCATCAGGTCAGGAAGCCTTATGACAACGAGCACAACATGCCCATACCGCGCCGGAGCTCATTTCCGGGCTCAGGCGGGAAACGCGGCTGCGAATCCGCTTAGAGGCGCTGACTTGCGGGAAGTAATAACACCACGCGCTTTTATTCTTCAGGTCGATAAGCCGTTTTTTGGCCCCGCCTCATTGTCGGCCGTCATCCTGCATGGGGAATCCTAACAACGGGAAACTTTTAAATAGCATTACATTCAAAAATTCTCCCGTCAGAAATCCCGCGCGCTGCGTGCTCGTCTCAAAAAGAAAAAAGGCGTGAAATTAAGTTTAATATTTTTATATATATATAAAATGCGTCTCAAAGAGCGCGGTGTTTAGGATATGTGGCATCGTTTAAACGAAAGTAGGGGATTCGCCGTATTTGTTTTTTCAACGTGGAGTGTTTTATTTACGTACAGTCGGCCAGCAAACACAGACCGCGTAGAGCCGTGGCCGGGCTGTATTACAGCTGCCGCCTTGCGGCGGCGCGGTGCCTGTGGCTGAGGACCCCGAGCGCGCATCCGCGTCCTTTGGAACTCGCAGGCATGCTAACTCCTCCCGCTTCCGACCAATCGCCTTCTCACGAATAGGACGGCGCTCGGGCGCCGCGCCTCGATAGCCACCGATGGCAGCTTCCAGCCGCAGCCGGATCTCGGATGGCGCGTAACGAGTGGCAGAAGCCGCGATATCAACCTTTACCTCCCGCCGTCTGGCACGTGCTGCTTTTCTTCAGTTCAGCGGCCTGGGAAACAGAGCCAGCACTTGCGTCTCCCCTCTTGTTTGCGCTCAGAAGCCTTTTTTATTTTTCCGTGCACTGGCTGCGTCCTTCAAACCAGCCCGTGTACAACAGTTGATCCAGAAATAGTAATTACATATATATTGCTCAAGTTATGAAATATAATATTCAAAGAACATAAAACGCTTTTGAAAACGAGAACACAATAAAAATAAAAATAACGAAAAGAAAATACAGCACGGCCAGTCTTCCTGGCCGCTGAGCTCAGGGAAAAACAATCCGCGCCGGACTCGCTCAGGATGGACTTGATATCGAATTCTGTGCCAGTCATCCCGGCACCGGAGATAACACCATCGCGGCATGTGCAACCGGAACAGCGGCTACCGGAGCGGCGCCCGGCGCCGCGCCCGTGAGTACAGGGACTTAGCCAGCCTGTTGCCGCCGTTCGACCATCGCGACGACCGTGAGCCTTTGACGCACGCTTAAAGCGCGTGCCCTGCGGCCACGGTATCACACGGGCGCGCGCTTAAAAGCATGCTTCAAAGGCTCCGGTAGTGCGCTACTCGGAACGCGGCAGAGGCTTGCTGGGTTCCCATTAGCGGGCGCCGACCAGCGAAAGTTGACACGCCTGCGAGTACAAACTTCGCGCCTGG